>JAUYWV010125579.1:0-11448 GCA_032274565.1 Nematoplana nigrocapitula
AGACTCTCTCTGCTGTTGGCCCCGTTCACCGTCTCACGCCAGTACTTCCTTCTTTGCTCCTTTACCATCTCTTTCACTTTTTCTTCCTGGGCCTGGACCAGTTCCACATTTTCCTCCCACCTCTCTTTCATTTCATCTCTCTTTCTACATTCTTCTCTCACCTCTTCACTCAGCACATCTTTATTCGCTGTGCGCAGAACTTTCAGCCCGATTGCTTGTCTTGCCGCACGCAGGATCTTATTCCTAATCCATTCTTCTTGGTGCTGCACTGTCATGTCTCTGACGGCTTCCCGCCAGTTCTCCAAACCCTACGTCACCTCTGTCTGGTACGAGTCCCAGTCAGCCCTCTTCCAGTCCCACGCAAAGGTCTGCCGGCGAATACGGCTCCCATCCTCTCCTTCATGCACTAGGAGGATAGGTCTGGTCCGCAGGTAGATCCTTCTTTTTGAAGTGCCGAATGCGTGCTTCAGAAGCAGAGCGAAGAAGATCCCAAAGAGTGTTGGAGCGAGGACGCAGCCTTGTTTCACTCCGCTGAGTACGTCAAAGAGCTCGGAGGAACTGCCGTTGAACTGCACTGTCCCCTTGATGTTGGTGTGGAAGGATTCGATCATACTCTGTAGTTTTGGTGGGCAGCCGATCTTTGGGAGAACCTTGAAATGGCCGTCTCTGCTGACCAGGTCAAAAGCCTTGGTGAGGTCGATGAAAGCGACGCACAGGGGCATCGCTGTTCTCTGCACTTCTCCTGGAGTTGACGAAGGGAGAAGACCATGTCTACCGTTGGCCTCTTTTCTCAAAATCCACATTGAGACTCTGGGTAGACACGTTCTGCCAGCTTCTGCAGGCGGATCAATATGACCCTATCAAAGGCTTTACCGATGATGCTGAGGAGGGAGATGCCTCTGTAGTTGTTGCAGTCACTTCTTTCGCCCTTGTTCTTGTAGAGGATGATGATCTTGGCATCCCTCATGTCCTGCGGCACAGCTCCTTCTTGCTAGCATTGGCGGAGGACTTCATGCAGAGGGAGCAGTAGGATACTCTTGCAGTGCTTGACCAAGTCTGGAGGGATCCCGTCACTGTCTGGGGTCTTGCCTGAGGTCAAGCTGTCAATGGTCTTGCTGAACTCCTCTACCGATGGCTCAGTGTCCAGTTCATCCATTGTCGGCAGGCACTCGACTGCGTCGAGGGCTGACGGGGACACAGTGTTCTCTCTGGAGTAGAGGTCGGAGTAGTGTTCCACCCATCTCTCTATCTGCTGGCCTTTATCTGTGATTACGTCCCCGGTGGGGGATTTGAGGGGGGCGGTCTTGCTCTGGACTGGTCCAAAAACCTTCTTGATGCCGTCGTACATTCCTCTGATGTTTCCTGTTGCGGCAGCCGTCTGGATTTTCTCGCTGAGTTCCGTCCAGTACTCATTTGCGCAGCGCCGGGCAGTCTTTTGGACCTTGCTTCTGGCAGCCCTGAGAGTATGCAGGTTCTTCTCGCTGGGTGACAGCTTGTACTCGGCAAGAGCAGCGCGCTTGGCATCTATGGCTGGAGTCATCATGGTCGACTTGGCCTCAAACCAGTCGTGTGACTTCGAGGTCTTCTTCCCAAAAATAGTCAAGGCTGTGCGGTGCATAGTGTCCCTCAGTGTTTCCCACTTCTCTGTGGCAGAGTCTCCAGGCTGCAACGTTCTAAGTTCTTCCTCGAACGCCTCTGTATTGATCCACGAGGTGTGGATGGGACGTCTTGCTGGCGTCGATGCGGGGGTTCCCTTTTTTCTTGGTACGATAGATCCAAACATACTGATAAATAGGGGGGAAAATCAATGTGCTGAGCACAGTCGGTCTATTGAATGAGGTCAAGAAAAATTACATGTGTCAGCCACACTTCGTTTCAATCGATTCCCAGGAGAAACACGCACGCACAATTAGGGAAAAGTATAGAGCCGAGGCCGATATAGAAATATCACAACAGGCTCTCGAGCAAAGTTACTTAATTATCCAGGCCCCATGCAACAAGTAAAAATAAGTCAAATTGTCGTTTTTCAGATTATTAAGCGCTAGCCCACATTCTTAGTTTGTGTCATAGGCACAGTTTGCTGAACGCTGTTCACGTGATTTTTGGCGTGATACAATACAGCAGGTAAACAAGGCAGGCTGTTTTATGGTCCCAACATTAAAAGAACATAACTCAATACTCGAGCTACTAACATATCTGCTTATAATCTTTCATTAATACCGGTGTAATTCAATGTAAATATGTACCAATTGCGTTTTTCATGGTGTTCCAGGGCAACATACTGTAATACGTGGCCTTTACACAAATTACAGCTGAAATGCAATGAGCAATATTCAGAAAAAATTATTAAGATACACCTGAGGAAGTTTGTTCCATTCTTACCGTAACTCACAGCTAGGTGACTTTTATTGCAGGTTCGCGCAGAAATGTGCGGAAAGCTGGCGAGCTTGTGACGACGACATATGCCTCAGTGGCAACTAGAAACAGCGAACGATTAAATGTCTATTCTTTGAAAGTCAATTTTTGCCTGATAAAAATTTGCTATTCTGTCTCAAGAATCGTTTTTCGAAAAGATATTTTTAATGTCATAATCAAAAATTTAAAATTTACCTGCTACAAAATGGCGCCACCTATTTTGACACGAAAACTTTAATGAACTGTTGTTTATGGGGGGTTGTCCGCTACGCCTTTTCAATTTCAGTAATAAAAAACGTCTGTCAGTCACATTGAATGCTATTCAATCGACATTGGTTGTTGTTGTTGTTGTTGTTTATTACAATTCACACTGTTTCTGCCCCGGAGTCAATCAACAGATTGTACGAAAGTTTTAACATCTTTCAAATTGGTTGGCAAAAATAATTAATGTAAATAATAAATAAAGATAACTTGTGTGGTAATCATTTTACGTGTCCTGCAACTATGAAAAAAGAACGAGTAAAAAATACAAAAATAAAACATAATGATCTTTTAAATTTGTTGTCCATTTCAATTTATTTTTAATTTTTATGGTTATTCTAACAGCTCTGCGTTGTATCTTTTAAAATCACATTGAACAGTAAAATAATCCTAATTTCAACCTTGGGATTTGATTAGAAAAGAAGCTATGCCTGCGAATTTGCAATTCTGAATTTTTTTATTTTACAACACCTATACCCGTAGGGCTTGCTCCCAAAACTCTTTAATCATCTTCAAACAAAGATCTTCAAATCATTTCTATTTCAACTTGCCATCAGACAGAGAATCTGTTCTTATTAAATATTTGTCCCGAACTCTGAACTCTCTCCTGGCTAAGTCTGTGTATTGCTTTTCTGTTGAACGAATTATATAAAATCAATGTTTTTTGTCTTTAAATTGAACAATTCGAGTAAGTTATGCATGTACTTTGGTGTGACGTATGTTTGTTGAGTTTCATTTTGATGACGCCTCGCATAACATGAAATGTGTAGTCCCAAAAATACAAATAGTGTTAATGAATTTTATAGGTTTTAAAATCCAGGCCAATTGAGATATTAATCATTTTCAAAGTATAAATATTTTTTCAACATTTTCACAGTGAGGATCAATATTATAATAATATAATAAAATATATTTGTCGCAGACAATCCCTAAAAGACGCACAGCTTATACATAAAGCATCAAAGTAATAGTGATTACTATTATTTTTAATCCACCTATGATAATATCTACAGATAGAGAAATAAATCCAATTAATATTGAAATACTGAGCTAATGGAAAATGTGACAATTCAAAAGTACAGCTGATTGTCTGCTGCAGATCAAAAACCGGGTCGTCAGATGATAACTTGAGAGTCTGACTGTTTCGCGCCTTTCATATCATTACAGCACACTCAAGCGGCCCCAATGATCAAGGGATCTAGATCTTGCAAAAGATCTAAAACAATTTCATCTATAGGTAGATTTCAGAAAAGTCAAACAAAATTTAGGTTAGGGGCGACTTTTGTTTAGAATTTCCATATGAATAATTTCGCGTCTTTTTCACGTGCTTAGAACTTGTGTTATAAATTATGTATAACACGTATCGAAATGCAGAACGCGTTATTATACGTAAATTCTTTACTGTCCACTGTTGTATAAATGGGAACTAATAACGAGAAATTACAATTATTACAAAAATTACAAGAAACTAAAATAACCACACAGCTAGCCGAAATAGTGAGAGGAGCTTTCAAGAAAGAACGCCACAGTGAGTACAAAACGACTGCTAAGCAGCTGCCAGAGGCGTGTATAATAACAGAGAACATAGAAAAAATTATCGATGACGAAGGAAACGCTGAGATGACGAAACGTTAAAAGTCAGATCAGGTACAACGGCGTCCACTACATAATGAATATATTCATTTTCTACAAATGGCAGCCGACCATTCCCTCAGTGCTGGTCCACAAAGACGAAGGCGGAGTGGAAGATGAGACTTTCTATTCGGAGATGGGCTATCGATCGGTCAGCAGTGAAGACGACGAGAATGTGGCCCCGGTGGAGGTTCAGAGAAGCCGAACACCCTCCAGGGAGCGGACCACAGTCAATACCGCAATGGATGAGACCAGTACAAAAGCGAATAATCACAGGTCAGCTAATTCCTTCTTAAGTAGTATGGAAATCGCATATCCAAATCACCCCTCTCCCCCTTCCGCTACTTCCATACTACTGTACTTGCAACTTCTAGCAACTAAGTCGCCTATGCATAGTAAATACATATTAGTAGCTAGTAAAAAATACGCACTATTATTTCCCAATGACCATAAAAACAGTAACGGAATAATCAAACAAAATGATTTTGATAGAGATTGATCATATCAAACGACCAACTGAAAAAATCAAATAAAATATCGTATCATCAGATCACCGATCCATTCATATTACAGACCAACACTATTAACATTTAAAAAATATTGTAGTCAACTTTTAAGAACCGAACCAATATGGATACCTAATAAGAAACAAAATGAACATTCCAAAAATAGCATTCTGCAACAGCATAAACATTAAGCAATATAATTATCATCTCTACCAAACAGCTATGCACGAACAGGATGATATTCTTACTCTAAACAAATAAATTTAGTCATTCAAACAATTTAAAAAACTATAGATAGAGAAACAAAATCCAACTATTCCACCAATCAACCGAAAAATGCCATTGAATCATTTGCCAATTAAAGCAACATCAACCAGCCAACTAAAACAAACCACCTCATTAATTACTTGTAATTAGCAGCCAAATATTCATAGACAACCAACCAATGAAAACTTTCAATAATCCTTTTAAACAATATTAAAATACAAAAATAGCCAATCATCTTCAAACCATCCCACGTGTACTTTCAAAAAAGAAATTCATCCGTTAAGCAACCAAATAGCAGTTAAAGCAAACTATTCATCGTTCAACCAACATGAACATTCACAGATAACATTCATTATTTAAACAACTAAAATAATCACTCAAAACATACAAACGTTATTCATGATTCTATCATCAGAATTGTATATTCGAATTCAACCATTCAACAATATAGTAATATACCCTTTCATGCAGAAGGTAAAAAACAGGCTTTTAAGATCCTTACTGTTTTTATATATTGTCCTCTATTTCATCTGACTTATTGATTGGTGTGTTCAGGCGGGAGAAGTCGTTGAGTAGCTATCTGCGACGGCTGAATATTTTCCCTAAAGGCGTACCAGATAGCAACAAAAACTCGTCAACCGAGCAGAACCGGTCCGACCAAGAAGGAGTTACCGCGCGAGACAGACGGGCCAGGTGGAACCACACTGCCGCTAGCACGGCCTCTGAGGGAGCCACACTGGCCCCGCCATCCAGCGGATTGGTTCCACTTCCTAAGGGTGGTACCAAGACCAAGTTGCGAAGAATGCTTTATCGCAGAGCATAGTACGTACACCTGATTTGTATTCAAACTTCTTACTTCTTACAACCGGCATTAAATCAATAAGACTTCACATATCATCATAATATGATATAATGTTTCTGATTGTATTGCAGTTAGTTACTGAAGGTTTCCAGCATAATGCGAACAGCAGAATTGGACGTCACACTGAGAAGAATTTTTTTATTTCTTAAATTTTTGCTGCGACAACGCGGCCAGTTATATGCATACTTAATTTCAGCCTTGACCTACTGTATAAGTTAATGGGGGCTAATGTATTATACGCACCAGCCGCATAACTGGCCGTATTACCGTAGATCCATCAATCTGGTAAAATGTTAGCATATTTAAACAAATCAAAAGACTATGATCAGATACAGCTTCGCCACACTGACAAAGACAGTCATGTGATAAACAGTCTTCCTAAACGCTCACGCGATAATATTACAACTCTCTTGTTTAAATATGCTAATATTTCACCAGTATAACTATGATGCTATCGATTCACGGTTATTCAGGACGTTAAATGTCAATATACGGTTATACGTCTGGTGCGTATAATGCATTAGCTCCAGTTAATGATATCATTTCAACGAGATCAAGCGCGTCACCTTCTACCTACAACTACATACAATATATTATATGTGGTAAAGAGGGATAAGGTCAATGTGAGCGTGCTCCTCCCTCCTTTGGAACAGAAAGGTGTAGGAGCAGGTCCAGCAAGTCCGGCCGTTGCCGGATCAATTATTTAGAGGGTGTTGAAATTAGACATAGTCGTATACAGTACAGTATATAGTCTTATTACAATTTCGGAGAGATGATAGCTATTTGGAATTCTGTAATACAGCATCAATAAATATCAGTAACACAATTTCGGTGATCAGAAGTTTAACTACTTTAAAAGGTAGAAATCTAATTTCCTTCACGCACCTGATCTAGAAGAGAGTCAGTAAAACTAGGGAGAAATGGAAAATTTCCTATGTATACAAGGCAAAATAGGCATTTCCGATTTTGAAGTACAAGATCAATATAAATTATATATCATCTTGCTTTTGTTTAATTCTCTATATAAATATAGCAAAAATGCTTTATTTTATTAATGTTTAACATAAAAGTATTGCCTATGTTCAATTTACATTTTATGAATTATGTAGGTGTGCATAAATTAGAACCAATCATAAGCCTACTAGTTTAGTTTATATAGGTATGCAATTTCATTGAAGAAAATGAATATGGTCTTAAATTCTTTGATAAATTTGATAGTATCTGACGTGCATTCATTGGTATAGAAGTATGCCAATAAGTTAAGAAGTACATTATTTATCTTGTATGAAATATTCATAATTGCTATTATTTATACAAATCATTACTGTTGTAGACATGCAACATTCTTAATTAATTAATTGTATGCCTATAATTTACATTGCAGATCGCATATCGATCGCAAGCATAAAATGACGTAAAGATTTAGCAGTCTGAATAAGTATCTAAAACACCATAAAAACGGAACCTGTGGATCCCATACAGTTTATGACGGTCAGCGCACTGTGCGGGTGTTTCATTGGCGCGGGCTTGAGACATTCGTATAGCGTCTAATTGTTGACGGACAGTGCGCTGTGCGAGGGTTTTGTTGCGCAGTTGCTTTTCAGGCAAGGAGCAATGCGCGTTGTTGAGTTTCTTTATTTCGATGCACTTTCATTCTCTTGGCAGTTCGTGACTGGGAGCCATATGTTGATTTGATTTTCTTTGGCATTTTGTCGCGAATTTTAATCACTATATGTGTCAACTTCATAATTTCAATGTAATTCAATTTCAAAGTCTTTTTGTATAATCATTAGATAAATAATTAATCAATAGTTTTTAAAATAATTTGAAAATACAGTAAGTGATGTTTTGTCTTTGATAATGATCGATTGTTCTGGAATTCTTCAGTCTGTTTTATGATTATGTTATATACAAATGTGGCAAATTTTGTTCTAAACAGTAATGGAAATTACGATATTTTGCATATAATATTTATTGGCAAGTTGACTCGGTCATTTATTTATAAACAATACGTCGCCCCTATAACCGTTAGTCTTTCGCTCTGCATCTCCTACTTTGTCGATTTAACCCATTTATAAAATTCTACTTTGTTACAAGGCACTATACTGTATATGGAGATTATTTTGAAAATTGTAGTCTCATTAAATGTCATACTAAATTAAGATGAGTATTATAAGAATCTGATTATCAGTATTACACATGCTCTTTCACTCAGTCGGTACATCCGATATTTAGTTAGACCAGGACGAGGTGGCTCAGTTGGTATCGAGCAGTTGGCTGTTATAGTGAAGGTGCGCAGGTTCGAGTCCTGGCTCAGAATAAATATATTTCCTCGTCCTTGGCCGACAGATGTGCCAATAGAGTGTTTAGAGAACCGAAAGGGTTTGCTTTTGTCTGATACTGGATCTTCCAGGTTGCACTATGAACCTTGAGGTAGAAGATCGTCTTCGTCGTGATAATTTTTAAAAATGTGTTTTTCCCTATTTTGCGCAGATACTTCTACTAATAATTAGCAGTATAGTATCAGAAGCAGCTATAATATTGTGTGGGTCGCAAAGCGTTAAACCAACATGTAAGGTATTACAGTATATATGGCGAGTTTTGTTTCAAGTGTGAATGTAACAATGTGCACTTGAGTGAATACCTATTACCGTATATCTGTATGGTCCATCCCTCTCCTCTTTCAGCTCCGAGCCAAATGCCCAGGACAATCCAGCTCGACCCTCGAGAGGTTCATCTCCGACCAAAGATGACAAAGACTCGTCCAATTCTACCTCGACTAAGGATTCGCTCCACAAGCGAACGGAGTCCCAGTCGCGTCCATCCCCTCCATCACCCCCATCTCCGGTAGCTGCACCTCCGCCCATATCTCCCGCCGTCTCTCCCACTGCCACGAGTCCGCGATTTGGCAAAAAATCGATCAGTTCCCCTGGAAAACGACTTCCAAGAAGGAGTAGCATGCGAGCCAAGAATAAAGGTCTGTCTGTAATATATGCTATTATCTCCATTTTATGGCTTTGATGAAGAAACATTATTTTTTGTCTGTAACGCGTAATTTCTGTTAAATACGTGTGTTTATATCAAAAGAGTTATTCTTCTGTTTAGTTCATTCCCCCTTCTATGATTTATCAGTCAGTCAGTCAGCAGTTCCTTTTCTCCTTGCGGAGGTTGAAGATCATGGATTTCCACTTCCTTCGACCTTGCGCTTGTCTCGTCACCTTCTCCACCGTTCATCCTGTCCATTCCTTGATGTCGTCCATCCACTTTCTTCTTGGTCTTCCATAGAAACAACACTCTGTGTATCCCTACTCTGTGATTTTCTCCATCATGCTAAATATTTCACGAGCATACAAATTCTTTTCGTATTCGCTATTTCGCATCTTCAATCAACAGTTACTGTCCTGCCTAAATATAGCATAGATTGAACTTGCTCTATTTCCTCATCCTTATTTTATTCCTCCTCTCTCTGTCTTCTTTTATTACTCCTATCGCTCTCTCTCTCTCTTCTTTTATTCTTCCTCTCTCTCTTTTCTTTTATTCTTCCTCTCTCTTCTTTTCTTTTATTCTTCCTCTCTCTTCTTTTCTTTCATTCTTCCTCTCTCTTCTTTTCTTTAATTCTTCCTCTCTATCGTTTCCTTTAATCTTCCTCTGTCTTCTTTTATTCTTCCTCTCTCTTCTTTTCTTTTATTCTTCTTCTCTCTTCTTTTATTACTCCTCTCTCTTTTCTTTTATTCTCCTATTTCTCATTCTTTCATTCCTCCTCTCCCTTCTCTTCTTTCATTCCTCCTCTCCCTTCTCTTCTTTTATTCCTGCTCTCTCTCTCTTTTATTTTATGCTTCCTCTATCTTATTTTATTTTATTCTTCCTCTGTTTTCTATTATTAATCCTATATCTCTCTATCTTCTTTTTTTTCCTCTCTCTCTTTTCTTTTATTCTCCTATCGCTCTCTTTCAGTCATCGTCTCTCTTCTCTTATTTATTCCTCCTATCTATATCTCTTCTTTCATTCCTCCTCTCCCTTCTCATCTTTTATTCCTCGTCTATCTCTCTTTTTTCTTTTATTCCTCCTCTCCCTTCTCTTCTTTCATTCCTCCTCTCCCTTCTATTCTTTTATTCCTGTTCTCTCTCTCTTTTTTTTTATTCTTCCTCTCTCTTCTTTTATTAATCTTATATCTCTCTCTTCTTACATTCTTCCTTTCTCTTCTTTTATTTTATTCTTCCACTCTCTTCTCTTCTTTTATACCTCCTCTCTCTCTTTTTTTTTATACCTCCTCTCTCTCTTTTCTTTTATTCCTCCTCTCTCTCTTTTCTTTCATTCCTCCTCTCTCTCTCTTTTCTTTCATTCCTCCTCTCTCTCTTTTCTTTTATTCCTCCTCTCTCTCTTTTCTTTCTTTCATTCCTCCTCTCTCTCTTTTCTTTTATACCTCCTCTCTCTCTTTTCTTTCATTCCTCCTCTCTCTCTTTTCTTTCATTCCTCCTCTCTCTCTTTTCTTTCATTCCACCTCTCTCTCTTTTCTTTTATTCTTCCTCTCTCTCTTTTCTGTTATGCCTCTTCTCGAACTTTTTTATCTTTCGCTTTTAAAATATTATATTATTTTCACTTTTCAGCATTTCTCGCAGCTTGCAAACAGAATTATTACGAACGGGCCAAGGTTCTGGTTGCGGATGGAGCTGACATTATGGCAGTCAACCCTGCCGGAATGTCCGGTCTTCATCTGGCCGCTAAAATGGGGCACATGGACATTGTCAGTTTCCTGATAGAAAATGGTAAACAGACGATTATTCTTAGATATCTTGCACTGTCACGTGGCATACCGAACCTTTTCCAAAATTTGGTCTTCGTGTGGCAGGCGTTTTTACCCGCCGCAAAGTACTCATACATTTAAGAATAAAATTATCTATTTGAATTACTTTTTATCTGTGAATAGGTTTTACACGCGTAAGAGCAATTTTCGTGTAGATATATCTCGCAGAGTTTCCATGCTTATTATATACGGAGAGTAGTAAACACACAATTAGGTTCCCAATCAACTCTATATCATTTGAAACCTTTCTCCGTACTGATTTCCCCTAAGACATGAGTTAATGCCCCATTTTGAGATTATATAGAGTCGGGAGTAGCATTTCGCGTTGTTATCTCCCAAGGTTTGAAAGCAGTATCAAATGAATTACATGAATTTATTGACATTTTATCGAATGTGCATGAAAGTTACTTTGGTTTAAACAGTTAATATATAGTAGTATAATTATTCATTTAAAAAGTATTGCCAACAATTTCTAAAAGTTTATGTTTAAAATAAATGCTTTGCGTCAAATCCAGTTATTCCTTTAATTAACTGCATAACTTGATTCAATTTCATTATTTTATATTTCAGGCCCTGCAGAAATTTTAAGCTTGAAGGATTGTGAGAAGTGAGTTAAATTATCATGCTTATTTATGTGTCATGGACCGCGCTGCTGGGGGGGGGGTGCATGGGGGCAGTTCCCCCCCCCCCCCCAAAACCGA
>JAUYWV010125590.1:0-20169 GCA_032274565.1 Nematoplana nigrocapitula
TAAGATTTTCATCCGATTTCTTTTTATTTATTGTCATTACTTTTGTCTTTTTGGCATTGAGTGACATTCCATATATTAAAGCTCTTTTGGGTAGCTTTAAAATGCCTAGTAAGTAGATAAACTGGAAAATATATCGCTATTAAAATAAATTTAAAGTTGATTACGAATATATTTAATAAAAATGCCAACTTCCGCAGTCAAATTAATGTGACAGTTTTATGGGGACGATGTGGCCTAGCTACATAGTAAAGGCAGCAGGTTCGAGTCCCGGCTCGGTATGAATTAAATATCCCTCGTCATTGGCTGACAGCTGTGTCAGTCGTGTGTTTAGCGGCCCGAAAGGGCTCGTTTGGTCTGATACTGAATTTTTCATGAGGTACTGAGGACCGCGTGAGGGCAGAATATCGTCTTAGTCGTAAATACTGGATGAATGTAGAAGTATTCGCTAGTGTAAGACCATACTACTCGAAAATATTCGAGTTGTGTCTAAATAAAAAGAATACTGATACTTGAAATTATATGACTTCACGTTCTTAGCAAACATTTTTCTGTTTATCTCCTGTCCGAACTGTACAGAATGCTGTTCACCTTTCAATAGGAAAAGCAAGGAAAAAATCTCGCACCAATTAAACTTTCTTCTATCTCAGGATTATGATCAGAAATGATACCAAAAGCAACAGTAGCTCTTTAGGCCTACTGGTCCAACGCCTTATCAACATTATTGCAGGCAGACCATTAACAAAAATCTCAGTAATGCTGTATGTGGCAGATAACTTCTGTAGTGGAGTTAGATCGGACCAAACAAACCTACGTGGGTCCAGGAAACGGTAAACAAATTCTTAACTTTGAATCAGCACTAAAAAGACATTAAGACATAAAGGGAGGTGTAGTGTTTCATTTGATCGCGTGTGAAATGAGGCTCTATGGCATACCTCCAAAAAGAGTTAATTGGGGGACAAATATAATGATGCTTCACAGCGACATTCGGATTCCGACAAGGATACCTCATCTAGACAGTTGTCATAAACATCTTTCTTGAATAGATGTGGACTGAAGCTATAAATATGTATTATTATGCAAGCTCAGTGATTCCTGGGTCGGTCGGTCGGTCCGTCGTGTCACTTTTAAACGCGTCGTCTGATTGGTCAGTTTGTGGTCGACTGTCCTCTCGCGCATGCAACGCTGAAGAGTGTAACTTGCGTAACTCATATAAGGCGCGTTGTGCCATGCTGTGCAGCGTGTATAGCAGCTGCGGCGACAAAGAAGCAGTGTGGCGGCGATGGATGAGCATCTTGGTGTGTCAGGCCGGCCACACCGATTCGACGCATTGTGTGTGTCTCCGATGCCTACTTATATAAAATCAGTTCGATTTTGGATTCCAATTTACAAATATTCCCAAATGTCGGTTATTCAAAACAACACTTGCACGCGTAGCTGCAACGGGCCACTGGTGAATGTTTACTTAGTTTGTCCCAGTAGTCAGTGCGCAGTCCAGAATTATTTTTTATCGACGGTGATATCGGCTGTCACGTGCACCACGATTGCGTTTCCGATTTATTTTATATAAGTAACGCTACATTGTGTAATACTTTTGTCAACAGACAATGCTTGATCACACATCATGTGGAAGGCGCGAACAGTGACAACGCTAAGTGTATAAAACTCCCTTATTTTTGTATTTTGAATCACGTCAGCACTATGGTTTTACTTCCACCGAACAAAGTTTTGATATCACTAGGAAAGGGTGTGGTAAGCGTTCTTTATATATTCTTTTGAAATTTCCAAGATGTATTCGACATCAAATATTGGTACCTATATAAAAATCATAATATTGTACTTCTTCAAAAGGAATCGTCAGGATGTTTCAGTTATGCATTCCAAGTTTATATATATATAAGAATCCGGCCGTAAATTAAATTTGAATTCTTGAAAATGACCCGCTGATTAGTCAGAAATGTCTGTAGCGTCTTTGGAGTCCCGCAGCTACGCACAGATATGGTGCCTAGCAGCGTCGTGGAAACATTTTTGACACCAGATCATATATATAGCATAATAAATAGAGAGACCATTTTATCGGATTCTATATGGTTGTAGATTATACAGTGTCAGACAATCAACATTATCAATTGCGTAATACAGGCCATTCTATATAGACACGCGACAACGCATCTAAAATATTTAAAACCATCCAGCAGGATTGCCAAGTACATTATTGTCTACTTACGAATCTTTTTGTATAATGTCTCTTTCCCGTTCCTTCAATGATTCCCTCAACCGGGTGAGATATTCGGCATCCACATCACTCTCTCTGGCCAATTCCACTGCTTCCCGAGCGAGTTCCCTGCGCTCCGTGGCCAACCGTTGCATCTCCTGGTTGATCTTCGCCAGTCTGGCCGACTTCAAGTCCTCCTCCCCCGCGACAACACGGAAGTACTCGGGTTGGCGGCGTGAATTTGCCAGCAGGCCGTCATCTTCGAAGGGGAATTTTGTTGACATCAAATTACCAATCTCCCCTATATTGCCCGGTGTATCGGCGGCGGCATACCACGACTTGACATTCTCAGCCGAAGAATTATCACCCAACCCGACGTCGAAGAGTTCCGGAACAGATTTGGCGTTACGCATATTCTGGCGTTGATGCTGCTGATCCTGGGGAACAACCAGATGTTGATTTCGCGACGATTGCCTGTAGTTGCCATTGTGAGCCGGCCCTCGGTGGGCCGGGAGTTTGCCGGCCTGTCTGCTGCTCAGACCGCAGTCGGAGAACACATCGTCGCTCAGCGAGTCCATCGAGTCCTGGTCGTGAGCGGGCGAGGGCACGGAGAGTTGACTGGTGGTGGTGGTGAAATCGCGCCAGGAGTGACACTCGGCCACGTGACTTCGCAGACTCGACTGACTCGCGAAGGAGCGACAAGGAATACACACGGGGCAGATATAGTTATAGACGTACTTCTTCGACGGAGATGTCATGCCGCTAGACTTTTCACCGATTATTCCTTTAGATAAAATATTATTCTCTTTTGTATTTGTTGGTTAGAGGAGATTTGCAAGAGGACCGACTCTATCGATCAGCATGGATCGGGGTGGATTGGTGTGCTCACTAGGAGCGCAGACAACAATGGCGTCATCTAGTGGAATGTTTTGTACAACTCTGCAATTTCCAGATCACTGAGGAGTCGCTCGCAGTGTCCTGGTTTAAGAGACGAAAAAGAACAGAGAAGCTAACCCCCGGGGAAAGAGTATTTGTTCAATAATCCGCGCCTCACATAAATTGATTAATATACACGATCTAGAAACACAGGGTAGGGAGTATGTCTATTGTAGTAAATTAATGTTTCTCAGAATGGCTTGTGCCAAAAAAATCATGACAAGTAATTGTATCGAAAATTAGGTAAAATATACAGTATTTCTATATTAAAAAATAAAAGAGTGTGGTTATAACATTTGCTTGCTGAACTATTTCCTATGTTTGAGAAAATTACCAGAAAACTAATGTTTCACCGCCAGTATTTCGCATGCAACGATTTATACAGGTCACAAATAAGACTGATTTGCAGCTATAACATACTGCCAATTGGCAATCAACTGCCTGATTCCATGTGCTGCTTATATGTAAAACGTAAATTATAGGGCGCATGAGTTAGTCGTCTACACGTAGATCAACTTTAACTGTCAGTCAGTGTTTATGTGCTGATAAATAACTGGCTTAGTGCTGGTTAACTAAAATATTGATTTTTGGTATTCATTTAACAATGTCGTGACAATCCGTCTAGCATCTGAAAGTTGATTACCAGGTACTGTTTTTCTATATTGGTGAATGCGAATATGTTTTAATTTCTAACTCTAAAAATAATGAAAGTAAATAAGTGTATTATGATTTTTATTGGAAAGTCGTGGTTTCACAACCAAATACTATAAGGATATTGTTATTCCGTAGCATATATAATTTTCAGATCAAATACATGTGAATAAAATTAATGGATATGTGACATGGTCAAATTAACTATAGATTTGGCACAGTGAAAGCAAATACGGCAGAACGAAATTGAAAGTAACCTAATAATTTTAAATGTAAAACTGACAAATGTGTACCACATACAGTTTAAAATTTTATCAAACCAAAGGAAAAATACAACAATTAATTTGAAAAACAAGACAAACCCCAGTATACGATTGTGCCCAATTTTGACATTTGATCTGGGTAAGGATTTTATCATATTTAACTCATAAACAAACTAGTGGAGGTACCCGTCTTTGTTGGGGGATATATAGGGCAATAAAACATCAGGAAACAACTAAACTTCCAAGTAAATAATGTATATTCTGATGATTCAGTAGGAAAAAAGAAGACAGGAGAATTCTGTTGAGAAATCCTGTCTAGTCATAAATAAACTACAGTAGAAGTGACCACTTGAAATGTAACCAATTTTACTTATAAATTCCGAGATATACTACTCTCAAATTTATTAGTAGTAAGATAAAAAAAGGTGGGATTTTTTAAATATCGCATGTTTTAACTGGTTTTAAATAATTTAAAGTTTCTCATTCTACATTATAAAATAATTAATAAAGATTAAAAATGTTTTTAAAACCAAGTAAAAACGTCCGTAGGAATCTGCTGATTCTACATATGCCCTAAGTTTTGCTCTGGGATCAACCGTCCAAAATTAATGCCCAGACACACATACGGAGAACTATACTTTATACATACATATTTACTTAGACTTCGAATTCTGTAAGTCGATCGATAAAGGAAGGTTAACATTAGCGGCAGCACTTTTCAGACTTTCTGTCATTCTTTACGTTAGAATTTTGCCAACACTCTAAATGTTAGCCAAATGAATGCGTTTTCAATTGTATTGCTAATTCAAAAGATATTTACAATTATCTTCTATGCTTCGTTTATTAAATCCTTTCTAAATATGTTGTATTTGCATTAATTAAATGGTTTAACTGTGCATAAGAACTATGCTGCATGTGTTGCTTATGCGCATTTGCAATCTTGTTTTATATTTCACATGGAAATCCTACAAAACTGTGAATGTTTACCGCATTAGCATAGTTTCATAGTGTTTTATTATAAGGTCATTTCCATTTTGGGCATGAAGACGATAGAGAAAATAATCTTTAATATTGTATAAGTCTACACGAACAACCATTTCTCCGCCTGTTCTATTAGTTGTTGAATAAATAGTACGACTGACTGACAAGACAAACTTGTATTCAATGATTGCGTGCTTGGGATCAGCAGTAAACAATCGATTCAGTTGCAGAAAGCATTTAATCCAGTGTATAGCGATCAAATTTAAAAAAAATTCTGATAATAAAATTAGGAAAGGTGAAAAATTTGCATTCAAAGCATTTATCCGTTCTGCTAAAATTAACTTCAAACCAACGACGTTTCAGATAAAAAATATACAAAAGAATATAATTTGACAACCAGAATTTTCAAAAATCAATACGAAATATAAAATTCCAAACAATCTAAAATCGATAGACATCCAAACTTAATACTATACAAAGAAAATAACTTAGAAATTTCGAACAAAACTCTCAACAGATTCAAGGCTATACTGTGTTAGAGAATCATGTTGTTGTCTTCTTCAGGGTGGAATGCAGGGGCATTGGTTGCACAGGGTATCCATGGAGAATCCTCCAGAATAATCATTCAACTTAGTCAAATTTCGAGTTCTTGATGTATCCCGTACCACGATCTTATCGCGGGATCATAAGGCATTGGTTAAGCGGTCAACCCTTCATAGAAATTGCACGATGTCTTTGGGGAGTTGTGTACGATCTCTATAGTCGGGTGTGGGTCAAGGAGCTGGTGTGGGTCAAGGAGTCGGGGAATGGTTCATGTTGCAAATCCATGCTGTATAAAGTTCTTGCAAACAATATAAACCCCTTTTTGATATAGTGTATAACTGCTAGATTTCTATTTTATTGAATAAATTGTTTATTTTCTGAACCTAATTAACTTGGTCCGTCTTATCGATATGAAATTGTTGGTCTGAAGACTCTGGTCGGCTTGAAAAACATATTACCGCAAAAATAATAAACTGCACCACATTTGTTTTGTTTTTCTCCTCAAATTTCAACGATTAAAATGACCACCATTTCCACATACTATAGGTAGACAGGCATACGCGCAATACAATACTGCAATATCCTAGACGGGAGTGCCACAAGGCGGAGTACTTCTCCTACATTTTTAACATGTACTCCGCTGATACACCCCGACGCCGAACAACATAATCTCTTTGCGCGCAGGAAAGCACTACTCTTCAAAAAACTCTCCACGAAACATCCCAAAATACTAGATGTGTAGGAGAAACCGGGTCCTACGGGTGAGGTATGCTCCGCTTGCGGCGTTGGCCTAAGGCGGGGAGTAGCATCTCTTCGGTGCGTTGCTGACTGTGGGAGCGGGCACTGTAGGGTGTTAGTAACGTACCGACCCCATATAGACCCGGATTTAAATCCTAATTGTCCACACTGTGGAGAAGATGAGCAGACCATGGAGCACTGACTCCAGGTATGCCCTGCTCACCTAAACCCGCGGCTGCGCGCGTTGTGGGAGGTGGTCAGGCACATTTGTTTGTGCTGACGGATGATCCCGTGGAGGTGGCCTCGTACCTGCGGGAGCTCTGGCTCCTCTGACGGGGATGCCGCCTGATCCCATCCCATCATCAAAGCACTCACGGCTGCCAGATGCAACGAAATAAAGAAACCAGCACAAATACATACAAAGCAACCACCAGACCTATATTCGAATATCCACCATCTGGTCAGTCATAGTATAACACAAACTTCAAAGAATGCAAAATAAAGCACTCATAATCGCAACAGGCTGCACACAAGACGCAAACAGCCTACATCTTCATGACGAATGTCAAATTCTACAACATGAACACTATCTTAAACTCCACACAAAACAAATGGCACACCGACGCACCCATCGAATCACATCAGACAAAAACCTACGCTAGACTGATTCCAAAAGAAACCATCTTCCACACTTAACAATGCACTACAATCCTAGACAAAGCACATGCAGAAACAAAACACGAAACGTAAAAACTACACATGAAAACCATCCAGAGAAGTGTAGCCAACAGTTATTTCAAACAACCTCCTCCACTTAATTATCAACTAAACAGAACAATCGCTTCCACGTTACACTCGGCAAACTCTTTCACAGCTTCGATGCTACAAATCCTCTCTTCGTCTACGTTATCTTCACAAAGTAAATGCAAAATGGTACACACCTCACTCCCCCCCCCACCCACATAAACCATACGGTCATGGAGCTCTGGACAGACCCGATCGGGGTGGTGAAGCTGCTTAAGCAGGGGGGATCAGGCTAGGCTGGCCAGAGGAGCCGAGTGGGGGTATGTCGACAACAAAACAACAACCATTTCAACATGCACATATGTACAGTTGTGAAGTACAGATATCCGATTAGGTAAAATAATTAATCGAACGAAAAGACGAAAAACATTTCTTAAATAAAATATTTTATTTACAAACAAAAACTGTTCAAAATACAGTATATATACGGTATATATATGAAGTACTATAAGCATTCTTAAAACATACAGGCTATATACTGTAAAAAGTTACTCTATACGTGTGTAATATCTGGGTTCTAGCGTACGGTAACTGAAGATGAACGAAGTTACTTCAAACTTAAAATAATAAAGCAAGCATATTACAGAAGTCCGAGGTTATTGTTTATGTGTTCTACTTCTTTCTTTGATATCGGCTTGCTTCGCCTTTTCATTGGCCAGTGTCAGAATGCGGATGTTCCCCACACATGATACTATCGCTTCTTGGAGAATCATATCCTGAAATGAAGAACAGCAAATAATTCAATCAATCCGACTGAACCCCCCCTCCTGAAGAATACATATGAATAAAATCTATCGGAATGCAATAATATTAAGTATTGCACGAGCGGGTTGTAATAGAAGTGAATCCATCCAGACATACTACTTATCACAGTAAATCAAGTCAGTAGTTGGTTCATGAATACGTCATCTTTCAATTTTCTCTCGATGAATGCGCGATTCGCAGTAGAGTTGAATTCATGCCTCAGCATTAAGTACACACTAGAGGTCCTTGAATTATAACAGACGAATCAACTGCTAATATTGACTTCTACGTATTCGGGTTGTAATTGTAAGCCGATGGAGGTTCCACGAGCTATTAATCCCCTCGATCGTCCCTTTGCCCCTCCCAGAGTAGACGACAACAGCCCTGATAAGGGCTACAGGCTTGAAAAGTTATACTCAACATATAGTAAGTTCCATAAATGATTTACACGACTGTCTTCTATATATTTTGATCCTATATTAGGCGCTTTCTTATATTTACTAATGACTTTTTGAAACCTGTATCCCTTAGAAGGAGGACTGTTGTCGCATTCTCTGGCAGGGGCAAAGAGAGAATGATTTCCCACATTCAAGCATCCATATTGCTCGACTAGAAATGAAATCACTTTTTATTATAGAAGTCAATAATAACAATCTAACTAAAGCGAATAGCTGATCGATGCGTCTGTTAAAGTTTAATGACATGTAGTCTGCAATCTTGCTGAAGCATAAATTCAACTCTAATGCGAATCGCGCATTCACCGTAAGGTAGACAGAGTGGAAGCGAAATTAGGAAAGATTCTAAAAAATGCATTCGTTGCCGTCTACTCAAGCAGTATTCATCTGCTTTTAAATCACCATTGTTCTATATTTTAAACTTCAACAGGGTTTCTTTCCTGTTTTAGATGCTTAGCGCATTCGTTGCTGTTGCTTCTCCCGTACCGTATTCCTCGCGGAATCCATAACCTGTCATGGTGGCGCTTCAAATGGTCATATTTGGCCAGTTTCCTCTTCTTTATCTGTGATACCATGCTTTCATTTTTGGGAACCTTTATACTTTCTGTCTTATCCGTTGGTTTGCTTTATGTTCACTCCAAATTAATCGCAGAATTCAGCATTCGTCGCCAGACCCACAATTCCAAAGCGTAAAGTTTTCTCACACCCGTCGCACTTGGTAACCAGCTTTCGCATCCATAGGGTGCGGCTCCAGATCACTGACTTTGTTAGCTGCTTCTTTAGGTCAAGGCTTAGGTCTGAAGACCGCCAAACAGAAGTACTATAATTGGATTTACTTTAATTTTGACCGAGAAGTTGCACACTATGTATATCTCACATTACTTACATCAGTTTCCACCATTTCGAGTAGTTCTTCGGCCACACCAGTTTCATGGAGAAGCACGCAGTTACCTGGATGTCGACTCAACTCACTCAGGGCCAGAGTAGTTGATCGTCTGACCAATGGATCAGTCGATTCGAGATAGGAGACAATTGGGACAACGGACCCCCTGTCTCCAAATTCCACACGATTGTTGCCCCATGCGCAACAGCGAGCGATTGCGTCGGACAGGGGACGACGGAGAAAGTCGTCCTTCTATTGGAATGCGAAGTTAGAGTCATAAAGCGTAAGGCAATCAACACTATCAATACTCCATGACAAGCATTTCGTTTTACAAAAACGGGGTGTATCAAAACTAACTCATACATTTTTATTTCCGCCAGATCAAGCAGAGTTTAGTCGATACTGCAGGACGATGGCCCTCAAGATGGCGCGCCACATCATTGGTATAGACCAGTATGGTTACTGGTTGGGGCTAAACAGCCAACAGACCTCAAAGCGTGTATTTTCGATATGGGGCCACGTACAAAGCTGGTGTGCAGGCAGACGCCTTAAAGCATCACTGATCTCAAGGTGAAAATTCGTACTATGCGTTTGCAGACACCGACCATGACACATGTATCCCTTTCCTGCAAAGTCGATTTTGATAGCTGTGTTAGGTTGTGTTTGCCACAGTGAAAACATATATACATTGAGTTTCGATTTCACTGTACTGAATAAACTGTATTAAAAAACAGCTATTTTGTTCATTTAGTAGAAAAAAAAATATATCTAGTCGATTATACTGGTTAATATATTTCATATAAATTCTAAAAAAACTGACTTCTATTTATTCGATTTGAAAAAAAAATCTAAGTTACTTTTAGGCCATACTGCGTTTAGTAGAAGAGACAACTAATGCCTAAGGCATTTTAATTTGTAAAATTATGGTAAATAAACGAATTATTTACAATTTTCAAAAAAGACTGTATACTTACTTCCAATTAAGTCAAATATAATTGGATACTAAACAATTAAATTTATTTTTGTCAGGTATAAACGTTATCTCAATTTCAAAGAAATACTATGTGCAATAAATACAACTATGTAAACAATTGATCAGTATAATAGCAAACAATAACAGACAAAACTGAGGCCGAATCCCCTTTGATGGTTGGCCGAAAGAGAATGACACAAAAACAAGGACTGAAAGGCATTCTCATTGGGATGCAAGGCTGCTTCAATGCCTACCTGCTTAATCTAATTTGTCCATACCAAGTGTTTCACTAAAACCAATATGAATTTCCTAAGAAAATCGACTTTGAACATACTGTAAGTGTGACGGACATACATACAGACGTACCTACTGACCATCAGACATAGATGCAAATACTGTATGCTTGAATAGATGCCCTGCCTGTTTTAACCATATCCTACCGGGCTATTTGACGTACTCAAAACCGGCGGGGGGATCGACCCGCCCCTTATACTTCGCCCCCCTGTTTAGATAGAGCCTTGAAATTGGGTATGTAGGTATGATCGTGGACAGTGACTGTCTAAGAGTACAAACATAAGGTACTTGCAACGGTTTAATGTCAGTGTCGTCTTAGGCACTGTGTCTGGTGCAAATGCAGGGCAGGTGCCAGAATTGTGTCTAACTTGTGCATAACTTTACCGATTGTATGTATCTAACTTTACCAAGTGACATTCGCCTATTATCATGTTTATTTTATTTCACAATTGATATCTCCTATTTATCTCTAGTACTATTATATATTTATAAATCTATAAAATTATAGTATTATGTTTTTATTATTCTGTATCCAAAACTATCCAAAAAATACAAATGTTAATTTAAACTGGAACATTCTAAAGAAATTTTAAAAAAATGATCCTAAAAGTTGCACAGCATAATAATATGAAAAGTCAGTGAACCTCAAGTCGCTGCGTCTTTTATTTAAAATTTGCCAGTAAAAACAAAAGAGCGCGGACCGATTCGCCCCCCCCTCTCCAGGGTAAGATAGGATTAATTATGTTCAGATAGGAAGAACCTTTCATACAGTTGTGAGGACGCATCTTAAACATTCCTGGTGGTATACGCAAAGAGAACGCAGACCGATATTCTGAGATAATCGAAAAAGTCTCGTCTACATATAGCGTGGCTCAGTTTGCTTCTCGTATTAAAAGTTTTCAGTCTGGTCAAATCGTAAAAAGCGCTTTCTTAGCAGTTTTCTATATACTGTAGTGTCCAACAAATGCTTTCGTACTAAAATATGCTTTTCAGTTTCGTGAACGACATTTTTCGCTACATCATATCGGTTAACTTCTCCAATTACGCGTTGTCAAATATGCGACTCATGGAACTGCCAAAGTTGATACATTATTATATAGGTTAATCTATTATGGTAACTTAAAGCGGTGGTTTAATCTCTCTCTCTCTCTATATATATATATATATCTCCAGGGTCCTATCTACTGACAGATTTGCCAGTTGGCGTGCTACGCCGCTCACTTCCCAAGTCTGTTTCTAACAACAAGTGTCAATAACTATGGATGTAGATCCCTATAATAAAACTGTACCGTGGACGTGAGTCTTGCCAACCGGCTTACAACTCCATGATCGGTTAAAATGGCAAGGTTCTCCATGTCACCCGCGATCGAAGCGATTGCAGCACAGGAGGAGGCGAGGACTTCCAAATCGTCTAACAAGAGCAGTCCGACTAATTCTTCCAGAACCCCCACGAAAGAGCGCACCATGGAACTGGAGTCCTGACAACACAAAGAGCTCTTCTATATACTTTGTATATGGTATAGGTTTATCATTACTGTGTAGATCTTTTCGCTACAATTCAATTTAATAGGGTCCTTTGGTTTTGTGTCTGTGCATGTCACTATGTGACTTATTACAACGTAAATTCTGACATATAGGTGAAATTTGGGTAGCGTAAATGCAATATGTATTGGAGTCGATATAAAACATTATACAAACCATGACTATAGGGTATTGTTTGTTTGAGTCGCCCGTTCGCATAGCGATTTGGAATATTTCTGAGTCCAAACGATAAGTTCCAACAAGAAAGAAACATACCGTAAAATTGATGCGATCTGGGTTTTATTAAACATATTTTTGATTAAATATTACATTTATAAATATCTACAAAAATTCCAAGAAACGTCTACAATGAGAAGTACTACATTGTCCAAAAGTCTTACAAAAGCATTATCAATGCAAGAACAAAGTGCCCATCCAGTATTGCACACCACTGCCGGATTGGGATGTTTGAGCAAGCTGAACAGACGTCGTAGACCATTCAGACGAATTATAAGACTGTAAGAAATAAACAAAATTTGCAGTGGACCAGCAAAAACAGCATAGAATAGCTTGTACATTTTATTGATCTCCATACCACTAGTCCCTAGTATGTGTACTATAGTCGAAAGTTTCCCATATGCTGTAAGTTAACGAAAAATCATCCGTAATGTCAGAGTCATTGAAAGTTTAATAATTCAGAATTCTCCCAGGGGCCCAGCTATAGGTTTTACCAAAGTGGAGTCGTTTTTGTGTCGGAGCCCCTCCAAAACAAAAAAACAAAATTTTGAAAAGTTAATTTTACAACTTGATATATATAATTACATTAGTGCTTTTTAATAAGTTGTATTCAGTAATTATTATACATTGCCTTGCCTTGGTTCAATGCCATAGAATTAGAGTCTTTTTATAGAATCGCCTGTGTCACATTGAAGCACATTGACTACATATTCCATGCATATTTGACCCGCTTAACCAATCAAAATTAACTAATCTGTTCAATCGATACAGCTAATAAGGTCCTTTAAGCTGTAAAACATGCCCTGTTTCAGTCAAGAGGGGCCCATACGCAGTTGAAAGTGAGCCTCTTTGCATCTAAAAGAGGGGCACCAGTGCAAACAGGATGGGGTCTCTTTGCAGCGCTAGAGGGGGCCCCTTCAGTTTGGAAGGAGGGTCGTTCGCACCCAAAGAAACTCTATATATATAAAGAAGAGTTGTCTGTCTATCTATGTAATGTGCGTGTGTGTCTGGGCATCAATTTTGAATGGTTCATCACAAAATAAAACTAAGGTCATATTTGGAATCAGTAGGTTTCTGCGAATATTTTTACCTGGTTTAAAATAATAATTTAAAGTTTTTCTTTCTATTATAAAATAATTATTAAAGAATTAAAAAATGTATTTAAAATATGCGATATTTAAAAAACGTCTTACGGTTTAATTTTACTATTAATAAATTTGAGAGTAGTATACCACGGAATTTATAATTAAAATTGGTTACATTTTCAGAGGTCACTTTAAACTGTGGATTATTTATAACTATTCAGGTTTTAAGTCCACTAGCCCTGCTTGGGTTGACCCCGATTTGATCCAATGAAAGTATTTCTCAACACAATTCTCCGCTCTGTTTTTTCTTAGTGAATCATCAGAATAAATATTTACTTGAAAATTTGGTTGTTTCCTGATATTTAACTGTCTCATGTATCCCCGAGATAAGTCGGGTACCTCCACTAGTAAATCATCAAGCTCCTTGCAAACGATTTTGACAATAACTTACTAACTGCCGAAGGGGGAGTGGAGGAGATGTGTGGAATAGAGTGTAGTTTCGTCATACTACTCAGCCGAAAATGTAAACTCTATCGTCTATGTACTGATGTCTGATATTCAATTTAAAATTTTAAAAGTTAAATTTGAATAATAATTTGAAACATAAACTCATGAAATCTATATACATTGTACAACTATAAAAAATGATTGAACTTAATAAATCGGACGATGCTTTAGCCAAAGCCGGTACCTCTTCTGCTGATAATGCCCCAATCTCTTTCTCCACCTCCTCGTCTTTCACCCATCACTTTCCCCTTTCCCCGGCGGTCTTCCCTTTGCAGTAAACTTCTATACTGTCAGATTCCAAAATCTTTTCCTGATGAGGTTTTGTTCTATCCCGTTCTTCCCGTTGCGAGGTTTCGCGCCTTCGTTGCAGCGGACACTCCACTCCTCTTGGTTCCTACCTCCATCGCATTGGTCAGTCCGATCCACCCTCTTGTCCTTCCTGCGGAGATGGCCAGCAGGATCTCTCTCATTTTCAGCCCTCCGCTTTGCCATCTTTGGTGATTCGGTGAGCCTCCTTGACCTTTGGAGACACCCGTGTGGAGTTGCCAGGTTTCTTGGCTTCGGCGGCACTGCGTTGCCACCCCATCCTCCGGAATAAGGGTCCGAGAATTAAACAACATCAAAAAAGACAAAAATAATCCTGTTGTCACCGCATGCATAATGTCCAACATCCGCGGCTAACTCACCCGTTGTTGTCCTGGTCATTGGCGCATTCGCCCACAACTTTGACCACATTGATCAGAATGAGTTCATTTCGACTGAGTAGCAGTTCGACGAGCGGGTCGATTCCCCCGCATTTGCGGATGGTAGCTCTGTTCGGAGGATATTGAGCTAGTTCACTAAGGGCGCCGCAAATATTTACCAGCACCTGAATACGAACAAAAATTTGGCGCTTTTGATAAGATATAGCTCGCTATTCGTTGATATTTAAGCAAATAATCAGGTGGTGGTTTCTAATTACTTATGACGTGTGATTAAATAACTGCCCAGATATAGTACATAGACATGTCATTCTCATGTGTATTAATGGATTAACTCTGTCATATCTTCAGTCCTTACTAAAGCCGGCTGCTTCGTCAACAGCGAAGGTTTCTCTTCCTTCACAAAGTCCAGAATGTCTCCACCAACCAATCGCAAAGGTTTAAGCGGAGAGTATAGAGGATTCCTTTTTGCGGCCCCCTCTAGATTGGAATAACTTCTCGATGAATTTGCAGAGCACTAGTACTGTACTTCCAGTACAGATTAGTCTGGACCTTCAATACATTTTATGTGGAGTGCAGAGAGTATATAGCAAATAAAAAACGAGAAGAACGTCGGGTCAATTTTGCTGTCAGATAAAACAGCTTATGCATCTTATTCCTTATTTCTTCCTTCACCAACTTTCTCATTAAAGATTTGTGTCAACATTCTTCTGAAAGTCGTCGTAGGACTGATCTGCCTGCTCTACAGTACATTCTTCGTTAAGTTGGTAGTGGAATACACTTGCATGATCATACCGATGTTTGTAGGACTTCACACTTATCGCTAATATGACTGTACAGTGTACAAGTTGACTGTGCCTTTTGAAAGATGTAATCCAAAACCTCCATATGCTGCCTGTTCCCTTCTTCAGACCATATAAACGTGATACATCTAACTACTTCATCAGTGAGCATATGGGTTTACCTTTAAACAAACTCTTAACAGTCTATGCTCCTAAACATTTTTAGTCTCATTTAGTCAATTTTGTCATTGCGTCATTCATATAGGGTTTGCTCGGCGTTTGTCATTTATTTAGCAATGCTTCAAGCTACTGAAAATCAGTCTTAATACCAGTAAAATTTGGAGAGGTTTTAATATTGGCAGTTCTAATATCCGCTATCACCCCAAACTGGTTTCAGTTTCGGTTTGTCATTTCAATACTAAGGCAATATAGTTTGAAAGCGGTAGGTCGCCATAACTTTCCAACCTAGGAGAATGCTAGAAGAAAAGAAATACAATATTTACACCTGGAACAGTCCAAGCGTTTCATTCATTTGTGTGATAGTCCATCCTCGCGAATGGATCAGAATCAAAATCACAGGAGTCGGTGGATGGAAGGATTATTATACATAGAGAATTTGAGTAAAAGCATGCCTATTTCTTATATATACTTATTTTATTATCAAACAAAATATATCGGCAGTTCAGTTTAATTGGAAAATTTATTTTCATTGCTAAACAGATTGCGAAACAGGCACACTGGAGATATGGCTTAATTGGGAAGCATGCAGAAAAGGCATTATAACTATAAAGGAAAAACACCCTTTACAAGTTGAGTATCATATTTTGACAGATGTTGACATTTTTGTTCTTTGTCCATTAGCAGGTTGAGCCTGGAAGAAATGACAAACTTCCCTGATTTCGAGTTAACCACATTTTCACTTGAGGCTGTTTCTGACTTCTAGTTGAATGAAATGTTTCTTCATCACAGCCGCAGATGATGCAGGCTAGCTTCGGCTCTTCCATCTCACCCCTATTCCTGTAGTGTACAGTATATTCCAAATCAGTCTATAGTAGTACACACTAGTAAACACTCATACTACTAAAGAGTAGTTTAGTTTCTTAAGCAGCTATAATACTGCGTGAGTCCTAAAAGATTAATGAAAAGGAAAAGCAATGCATACAATGGCTTCATTAATGAGCAGGCTTGCATAGCTTTACACAGATAAGAGGTAAAATTCAGTTTAAAATATTCCAATATGTGGCATTACGTCTTAAGCGAGAGTTGTGAATATAACTATTTTGTTAATAGATATTTAGTAAGGTTTGATATCTACACACACCTAAAAACTAAAACAATTCTCACTTTTTCCGTACGGGGTAGAATCTGAACACTTGGCGAAATAGAATCAACGTTCAGGTATTTTCTCATCTGTAAATGAAATAGCTTATTGGCGTTAATTATTGATTCATGACACGAAATAACAAAAAGGACTAATAATCTTAGACTAGCGAGCTGTAGAGTTGAGCATACTACACACCCATAGAATTCCTAGACTAGAAATGGAACCGTACGCGTATGTTCGTGTATCTTCTGATTGAAATAAACTAGTTTTCGACTAACAGAAATGATGTTTGATCTCACTGTAATAAAAGTTAATGATAAGGATTTAGAAATTTTAATGAATCTTATTTGAACTCATAAAAAGGTTTTTTAAAATCATATTTGAAACAACTTTGAAAAATTACTCAAAGTTATCATCATATATACAATGTAAATATATTCTGCCTAATACACAAATAGGGTTACACTTCTGCAAATCAGATGTTCTACCAACATTTCTGCAAAGTTAGTATATATGAGCTTAATAAAAACGAAACCAGAAAGATTCATACGAAAAGGAAGACACAAAAACTATAGTAAATTAAATCGTGTAAACAATTCTTAGTTAATTTAGAAATAGATAGGAAAATATTCTAATGACGCACCAAGACGTCACGTTGCTCAACATTAATTTCCTTATGTCATTTTCGCCGTTCCTTTTATTATATTTACACAGAAAATTCATCAACTTATCTTCTCATTGCGTAATGTTTTCATCTCAAACCATTCCTTTATACATACAACTTTTACAACAAACTTTAAAATATTGCAGGTGCAAGTTCGAGGTTCTTAGAATATGCACAATCGAAATTAAAACATAGCGAAAATGATTGACTGCAGTTTTAACAAAAAACAAAGACAAATTTTGCTTGTTACACATAATTATAACTAAATTTCCACAGTTTCTCTCGAGATCAGAGGTTTAGTATCTCTAATTATTTCGAAAATTAAGCCGTCCAATCAGAAATCAGGTCATTCAGCAAATCTGTTGAACTTGCTGTCTATCTATTGTTGATATCTACGACTTAAGAAATTTGTTATTGTGTACTGAAAATGTCAGCTAAATTCACAGCGTATTCAACTATACACCATGCAGTTGAAATGCGACAATGTGTTTGTGCGTAAATTCTGCTACTTACCTCAGGAGGTTGCGTGTTCAACAGCTCGACCAGTTTCTCAACGGTGCCCAATTTAGAGAATTCCTGAACATTGTCTTCGGACATGGAACACTTCCATATCGCACCGGTAACGGAGGCAAGCAGTTCTTTGTTTTCCTTTTTCTCCATCAACTTGACTAGGGGTAACAATCCGCCGCATCGACGAACCGTGTTCCTCGTGTCTATATCTTCCGCACACTGTTCACAGGAAGAATTACTTACATGTAAGATAAAGTCCAACATGCAATAGAAAAGGTTAGTCATTATATAGTGAAAACATAGCCTGGGGAAATGCCCTGGACACAGCGCCACGGCTAAGCAGTGGAAATCGAAAAACATCAGGGTGAAGAGTAAGCTGCTAAGATGATAAGAGCTGTGGACTTGGCAACATTGTTGTTCGGTTGCGAGACTTCGACCATCACTCAAGATATTGAGACGAAAATTAAAGGTTTTGAAACGATTTAGAAGACTGCTCAACAAGAGTTGAAGAACAACAGCAAATAAGTTTTTGGTACCCCAACTAGTCCGGGACTCGTCGTCCAATTTAGAACCTTTAAAAAGTCTCCAGATCGCGGCTTCTTGCCGCGAGTCCCGGACCTATCGGGGTCCCCAACTAGTAGTCAACATAAGCACGTCATAATAAAGATTGGCGAATTATGTGGAGAAAACAGGTTACATCTGCATTTATTAACCGTGGGCAAATTCAAGTGTCTTGTGTTTACAGTCAACGACTCTGCTTTATGTATATGATAGTACTAACTTTGAGATATTTATTTTGTCCTTGAAATGAGTCTGAAGAGAGACTCAGAAGAATATGCTCAGTATCAAAAGGGAAAGACATATATGTACAGCTGGGAAAGCCTGTCAACTAGGATCCCTTTGGGGTTATACCAGTCGGCAGCATCCGGGGTGATATACACAGTTTTCACAGGGCTCTGATCAGTGTTTACCGACCAAAAGCCATGTGCATTGCGCGTTTAATGGAGTCTGTACCGATCTCCTAAAGTGGGTGGTCGTTTAGGCTAGGCCGAATTGGATGTTGATAGTCGCGCTACTCTAGGTTTTACCACTGACCATCGGTTTTAGTACACATTTATTAGTTTGTCTAAAATATATCTATGATAAACACTACAAAATGAACAAACAATACGTACTACTCTTGCTATCCTTTTCCAGAATCACCTATACAAAACGGATAAGGCTTGTCTGTCAGTTAAAAAAACGCGATTGCCTGATGCATTGAGTTGTAGTTATTTTTAACTCTGAGTAGCGTTAGATTCACCAGGTAGAGACAATAAATAGCTATTTATCTACATGGAGCTTAAACGTATAAAAGTTCGTTATATTATGTACAGTAGTATATAATTAGAAAGATAACACCGTACCTACCTTATAAAACATAAAGGCAGTATGCATAGCGAGTTCTTCGTTAGAACTGCCCAAATGTCGTACAAGATCTTCAACCATTCCCTCAGTGCGAATAGCTAAGCGATAGCAGCCCTATAAACGTAACAAAAAATAACCGATAAGTCCAATGTTGCGACATCGTTCCCTCCTTCCCTGCCTCACCCAAACATACATATTATACAGATGCGACTATGCTTTAATGCCTGCCTATTTGCGTCAATTATGTTCATACCGAAGTTCTAACAAAAAACAATCTCAAATTTTTCAGCATTGATATATGCTATGCTACTATGTGTAGTGTAAAATAATGATAATATAAATGTGAAAACTTCATCAGATTTGACAGCTTTAAACGTAAACACACAATGAATGAGGATCAATCCAAATATACTAAAATTATTTTAACAAAAAATGTTTCCGAATAAATTGTCATGATTTATCTGATCGGTTGAAATAAACAGCTACAAATTTTTGTCCAACTATAAATATATAATTAATTCCATGAGGGCCTCGAACACGCAATCTTCTAATTAGAGGCAGAAAGACGCCTTGTCCATTAAAACACGTCAATCCAAAATAACTAAAACCAATCTCAAAATTCATGAGAACATAAACGTGACGGACATACATACTGTACATACTGTACATACATGCAGACCCTTATACAGTATACTGTAGAGAGGCGAGAAATAGATGGATGATAGTCAACACATTACAAAATAAACGTTTTTTTCGGGGAAGGTATCGCCTGATTAAAGCTCGATGTCGGTTGGGGTTCTACCTAGTGTAAGTAGTAACAGGAGGTACTACCCGAGCACACCGATGGGGTAGGTACTACCCGATCACACCGATGAGGAAGGTACTACTCGAGCACCCCCCCCCCCAGAAAGTCATGATAATATGTTATGAAAAGTTGACTACAGCATAGGCAGT
>JAUYWV010125591.1:0-11448 GCA_032274565.1 Nematoplana nigrocapitula
ACATAAATTTCTGTCTCACGGTTCCCAGCGCCACCTGTAAGATCCGTCGACAAACCAAAAGAACCCTTTCGGATCACTAAACACTCGATTGACACAGCTGTCAACCAAGGACGAGGGAATTTTATTAAAGCTTGAGCCGGGACTCGAACCCACCAACGTCACCACGGCAGTCGACCGCTCAACACACTGAGCCAGCTCGTCCCTTAAAGGAGACAGCGTTATGATATGCGGCGTCATAGGCTCCGGGGAGCATATTAGACCCGATTTTTTCATTTTTGGAAAATGTGTAAATGCAATACCTCACATTGCACGGGCAAGATCCCAAAAAACATTTTACTATACAAAATAACATCACTTGGCTGCCCCATATGCCGAAATCCCCCAACCTAAATTCAATAAAACATTTTTGGGATTATATCAATGTCCTGAAAATGAAATCAAGGCCCAAAAACGCTTCTCACTTGCAGGCAGCGATACAGCTAGTTTGGTAAATAATTCCTGAATAAAAGATCAGTCATCTTGTTTTGTCTATGCACCGACAATGCCACATGAGATATTGAATGGGTATTAATGTTTGAAATTTGTTCTTTTAACTTTATATTAAAATTTTATGATTCTTTACTTGTTCAATAAACCCTTTATAAAACCCGACTAAATATTACTCGCATAACTGTAGTCGGCTGGTATTTTTTTCTATTTGTCCAAATTAAACTTTGCCTGTTAAACCATTAAAGAAATCGATTTCTTTGTCTAAAATGTTGCAGCTTTCTTTCTAGGGCATACTGTACGAGTATTTCACACTAAAATTATGTGCTGTATTTTTGACCAACGCATAATGATTTATTTATAAAAAAATAAAAATTCCTCTTATCTGTCCATGCACTGACTCGGCTGTCAGGGAGGGAAATGGTGACCGCTTCTCCCGAATGAGTGCGAATTTTCCGCTGTCCAGTGTTTCGATTGTACATTTGCAGAGGGGGCAGTGTACCAGCCGGTGCCAGGATAGGTGACGCCAGTACACCATCCAGGAGATCTGGAATGGAAATCAGATAACAATCCATGAGGGCGAGAATAGAGATAGTGGGAAGCAATTTTAGCAAGATGAGAGATGGGCTATCTTCAAGGACACTTATTTTGCAGCTTAGAAAGAGAATGCTGAATTGTTACATCGTTTCCACATTTCTATATGTATCAGAGTCATAGATGTTAAATAAAGAGATGATGGATAAGATCAACGCTTACAACATGCGGATGTACAGAAGAATGTTTAGACTACTCTAACTTATTAAGATAGGAAAACTAATGAAAAAGTGCTAAGAATGGCGAGAGAGAACAGATCTCTATTGAAGAAAGTTATGAAGAAGATATATCATCAGAGGAAACGAGAAGCAGAAACAGTTGCTAGAAGGAAAAATCAATGTCAAGAAGCGAAGAGGACGGAAAAGAAGAACATGGACCAAGGACAACGGAGTGGATGAGCATCACACAGAAGGAAGCTGTACGGGCGGCGCAGGACCGAAGGGTGTGGCGATCCATGTCAATCAACCTTCTGGAAGAAGATGACACTGCAATATATTCTGAACAGATTTCGTGATTTCTATTGGACTACTCTACAACGATTGTTGACCGTTTGCTTTTTTCTTTCCATATCAGTATTTCTCTTTCTCTTTTCCCTTGGTTCCACTCGCTCTGACTCACATCATTCGTTTCACTATACTAATTCTTTCCTAACTTCTATCGCTCCAAGTTTCGACCACAATCTCTTTCTACCTCCCTCTAACCATTTACTCCAAATTTCTGTCTCTGATCATCTCTCTATATCTTCTTTCTGTCAAAATTTATTTCACTGTGTCCGACCCTTCCACTTCTCACTTCTGTCCTCTCTCTGTCTCTCTCTCTCTCTTCACCTTCACATTTCTCTCATGATTTTGTCTAAACTCTCAAATCTCATTTCAGCCCAAAAATGCCCCTCCTTTTTTCTTTGACACTCACTATTTTTACTATTCTCTCTTTCTTTCCGTCGCCTTCTCTCTTTTCCTCTTTCTATAATGGCATCAGTTCCGTGCACTGCTTTATCATTCGATTCGTCCATTAGGCCACCCTTCTGACCGATCTTTCAATCGTCTTGTTTTTCCCGATAACTCAGAGGCGGCGCAGAGGTAAAGAGCTCTAAGATATTTTCACTTTGTTTGTGTGCCTCAAACGTTTTCTGTCCCAGTAATTCGTGCAGCATTCCGCAACAAGCTTCATAAGATACTCCTCTAGAATTCTAATCAATCAACACGTCAACATCACACATCAGATCACACAGCAGCCGGGCGTATCCTGCTCAGACAGGCATAGTGCTGCATCCACTAAGCGCTCCTACGGTTTTCACTCATCTCCTTTCTCTCTCTCTTTCTTTCTCTTTTGTTTTCTATCGCTCTCTCTCTTTATAGGACTCCTTCTCTTCATCTCTCTCTCTCTTTCTTTCTCATCCCTCTCTCTCAATCTCTCTTTCTTTCGCTCTCTATTTCCCCTTCTCTCTCTTTCGTTTTCTATCGCTCTCTCTTACTCTCTTTATATGACTCTTTCTCTTCGTCTCTCTCTCTCTCTCTTTCTTTCTCCCCCCTCTCTCCCAATCTCTCTTACTCTCTCTCTCTCTCTCTCTCTTTCTTTCTCCTCCCTTTCACTCAATCTCTCTTCCTCTCTCTCTTTCTCTTTCTTTCTCCCCCCTCTCTCTCAATCTCTCTTTCTCTCGGTCTCTATTTCCCCTTCTCTCCCTTTCGTTTTCTATCGCTCTCTCTCTCTTTATATGACTCTTTCTCTTCCTCTCGCTCTCTCTCTTTCTTTCTCCCCCTCTCTCTCAATCTCTCTTTCTCTCGCTCTCTATTTCCCCTTCTCTCTCTTTCGTTTTTTTCTCTTTTTCTCCCTCTCAATCGCTCCCTCTTTCTCTCTTTACCCTTTTTTAACTTCCCTCCTCAGTTTTTCTCCTCCTCTTTGTTGCTCTCTTCCCTCTTTCTCTCTTTCGTTTTATTTTTGTTTTCTCGTTCTCCATTTTCTCACATTCCTCCTATTCTGTTTTTTCCACCTCTGTTTTTTTCTCTCTCTTTAATTTTTCTCTTTCTCTCTTTTTATTTTTGGTCTCTTTCTTTATTTTTCTTGATCTTATTTCTCTTTTTATCATTTTCTCTTTCTCCTTCCTCTGAAAGGTCAGGACATGAATGCATCCCCTCGACCAAGAATTTAGAACTACAACGGCACTACACCAAGCGAGATTTATTTCCCACCTGGTCTCAGACTGGGAAGTATTTGTCTTCCTGTGACCCCCCTCGTTCCGCTTTTGCCCACGTTGGCCCGATATTTGGGGATGCGTGCCTCGTACTCGCCGGACCCGGTCAGAGAGGCCAGATTGGTGAGAGATTCCGGGTTGAGGAATATGCCGTCCTGGCACTTGGTCCTCTTCAGATAGGACTCCAACTCGGCAGTGAGTTCGGCTTCGTTCACCTTGTCGTTGTTCAATTCGGCGATTTTCTTCTTCAGCGAAGGATTCACTGCGGAAAATGTTCATATGCAATACGTCAGTACGTTGTAAATCTGTAGACTGCATCAGTAGTAGAGAAGTTGTATCTATAGAGCAGGGACAGGTGGCAATTATCTATTGATCTAAAGATTTTTACTGCAAACATCATAATTGTCTGCATAGTTTGTAGAGTTATAGCTATTTATTCTATATTTATCCTATAGTTATTTATATTTATCCTAGTTATTAGACGTTTATCCTAGGTGTTGGACATTGCTAATTTAGGCTTATTGCTTTGTCGATATGACGGTTGCTTAATTATTTCATTTGAATAATTGAATTTTTGTATATAAGTAATTCGTATGTACAAATAATTAACCATAATTTTGCACTGCTTAACTCTTCTTTTGATATCTATAACCCTACAAATTGTTAGCAGAGCCCTTTTAACATGGCAACTGAGACAGCACCGCTTCCTTCACACTTTACCATTTCCTGGAGTTAACAAATCATCAGATACCGATGGAAAACGGACTATGGATTGAGAAAAAAGGAATATTTTTCACTTTTATTTAAAAAAATGACAGAAACTTCAATAAAAGAAATACGAATGAGTTACGACTTAAAAAAACATGAAATATGCATGCAAACGATGTCAGACACTGCTGAGCAAGACAGATTGCCAATATACATCGGTAATTGAAATTTTCAAGCTTTATGCTAACCATTCTATGTATCTTGAAGACTTGTGTTTGACTTTTCGGTATGACAACCACCCTTGCCCAGTGACTACTGATACATAATTAATTATATAGCTGTCAGTGTACACGTCTGGTCGGATTACAGTACATTCGATGAGGTCTGGGTAAAGTTTTCTGCTGCAGATACCCAATACATGTTGCACCTCTTAATTGCACGCAGGTTTATTTGGCGGAAATGTTTTCTTTATTATAAAATAAAACTAAACTTTTATTAAAATTATTATAAATTTTCCTAAGAAATAAGTATACTACTTGTAAAATATATTTGAAACAATTTGTAATCAGCAACAAAATTATTTTATTGCTGACATTTCGGGACAGTAGTATAAATCAATTGTTCAAATGCTTTGTAGCTCTGTAGACTGTTATCAATGGTGAGATGTTTTTTGTTTAAGGAGGGGAGAAAGGATAAAGAAAATCACTATGGCGGGGATGTCAAATCAAACTACGTATTCTTCACTACTTACGCTTTTTGTACCGCGTCGCCTGATCCTTACCGGCGAATTCCAGTTCAATGGATCCCATGTTCAATGGATCTTTATCTGCAGCAAAATTAAACCATCAAACCAAAAGGTGAAAATAGTATGCTTATAAGTGACAGTCAATTGATTACAACAGCCTACTCACTCTGCTTTTTGACGACAACCTCCTGGGCGGTGGTAGTGACGGAAGACCAAACTTTCAGGAATCTACAAAATTTAAAAAAAATCAGTATGAAACCTTGAGCTTTGTCTTTGAGTTATACAGATATTTATTTAAGTAAAATAATTACTATTTCAGATTTTATACTTTAAGCTATTTATAACTAAAACGTTAATGCTTAAGAAGAACCCGAATACAGAAATCGAAGCATGTGCTTTATCTCTTCTTTTTTGGCCTGGAAATGTATGATTTTCTCCACTCCGTTCTGCCTCACTACATGCCAAAAGGATGCCGGCGTCTGCTGTTTAACATGGCGAATCATTGTGTACATTCACCCCTTTTCTCATCTGCTTTTTCCCGAAGTTTCATCCAGAGGATTCTCAGAATTATTTGGTAACATGTCTGCTCATAAGCTGTTATCCGATGTCTAGAATGCATAAGTGTTGTTGGGTCATATGCATGCTCTGCGAAGTCTTATATAGCCTTGTCTTTTTGTCTTTCCCTTGCCATAGCTTCTTCATTCTTTGCAATGCTCTAAGACCCATTGTCAGTCGAATTTTGATCTCTTTACTGTCAAGTAAAGATACATAAAATGGTCCCCTACTTCCAAAGTTGTTCATTGACTGATAGTTTTTATACATCCATTATTTCTGCTTTTGTTGTGGACTGTCACTTAGGATTCTCTCGTATAAAATAAGATAATATCTGAGATATTCCGCTATATTTCAAGTTGATCAGATGAATTATCTTCAAAAGCATTGAAAACTGAACAACGTGCCTGTGTTGTCTATAGCAAGCGAATGCCGAATGAAAAGATCCTTCTCGACAAGAGGATAATTAGCGTTGTTTCGGTATCGTTAGACCTCATTAGCAATTGCTCTTGGTTCTTGAGTAATGCTTTTCGGCCACGTGATCTGTCTATCACCATTTATGCAAATGGCCGTTTTCAGCATATAGCTTTATTGCGGTATTCACTTGTTATGAGGAAGGGGATATCACTCACTTGTTCCACATGTGATCCACCAGCTCCTTGTCATACTCGTAGAGATTTTCTTCGAGAACCACTGAGTAGGTGTCGTTGAGGATAGACATGAAGATGCTCATCAGGAAGAAGACGGAGAGGGTGGACCAGGTGTAGAAGTAGAAGATGTTGAAGAAGTCCGGCTTGTTGGCGAACATCCCACCAAAGGTGATAATCCCCAGACAGGAGCCGAACAGAGTTCGTCCGATGACCAGAACGTTGGCGAACTGTTCCTCGACCATGGCGTAGAGAATGTGGCCCATGGAGACGTAGGCCAAGAAGAAACAGACAAACACGATGGCGAAGGAGCTCAGTTGGTTGGTCGAGTAGGTGATCGTCGCTTGCATGATGGCGATGTGTTTGTTGAAGCCGAGGAATTTGAGGATACGCAGGATGGAGATGAACGAGCTGAAAGCCATCACGATGCAAGACATTTCCAGCCACATCGCCACATTGTCGAAAGCGACGTAAAAGCCTATCAAAGGGAGGAGAAGAAATATCTGCATCAAATACAACGTTTCACTCTCCATTTCCGCAGCAACAAATCCGTTTGCAACAACTAAACTGCCTAAATACAAACAGCTGTCGTGAATTAAAAGAGTTTTTGCTTAACTCTAGTTCAACTTTATCTCCATCGCCGAGGAAGGAAAGGGGTGACTCTAGAGTTGGGCAAACTCCTACTACTGTCGTGATCCAGACTAAAAGCTGTGTTGTTTTGTTGTTTAATATCATTAAAAGTGGGATACAACAAGTAACCCATGGCAAATAGTCAAGATAAAACAATACGGCGTCACATAGGAAGGAATACAGACTTTTATATCGATAGTTATTCCGAATAGGAGGATTTTTAATTTGGTCAGTATATTTATGTCATTTCCTTATAATATCATCTTAAATTTAAAATCTGTGCTTGCGCTGCGGCGTATCACTATGTGGTATCATACGAAAGCTAGAAACATGATCTATTTAACGAAAACTCAATAAACGAAAAAAGTACATGCAGTTATCTGGCCAAAACTATTTTTTAGACTGAAAAACAACGATACAGGTGCACCAGTTGACTCTCTAGCCAAATACGCATAAAAAAGCTACAAATCGCGCACGCGCAAAGCCAATATTGAGTATCTTTCCACCATATTATACGTAAAGAAAGAGGTGAATATTGCCTAAATGATAGCTGTCGCGGAATATTTATATCATTCAAAAATGTGTATTGAGAAACGATTTAGAGTCAATCGGTTTGCATTGCACATGACAATGTTCTTACAATTCTCTTGGTAGCGCTTAGTCAATATGCATACGGGATATACATAACTATACTGTATAACAAAGAAAACAATCAGACTTTGAAATGAATTCAACCTTCTTCGTCAGACTGAGGTCAATAAACGTTAAACACTTCCATTTTTCGAGGCAGATTGTTCCGCTTCGAACAAAATCGGATAATTTAGGATTCCAAAGAATCTGTAATAATTCGTCATGAAATTCAATGTCTCCTGTTCGTTATTCGAAGTATAGTGTCACAAGCAAAACTTCATTCCACGATAGCAACAATTTATTTCGCACACACATCACTCGACAACTTCCTTCTGTCCATCAATATCACATAACACCACATGAATAAGACACGCAGCAGCAGAAAGCGTGCATACAGCTCACTTGGTCAAATAACACCGCAGCAGGTTCTCCTTTAACTAGCACGTATAAGTTTAGTCACACAATAACAGCTCCGCAAAACTGTCCACAACATTTCACCATGATTACATCTCACATTTTACATCGATCGATCACAAGGAGCTATCACCGAAATAAACTAGCTAACCTTGACAAGTAGAAAGAGTCCGCGTCAGTACATTTTTAACTGTCATCATAGATGCGGTGATAAACATAAGCAGTGCCTGTATCTAGAACATGTGACTATCGCAGTAAAGCATCCGTTCTGAGAAAATACGAATGCAATGTTCAACAGTCAAGTATAGTATATACAGGATCGGAGGATTTGTTTCGGTATAGGTGTCATCAGAAATTCATTCTGGTTTCTAAATGCAAAGTAGATTAGACTATATTGCATCTAAAGGATTGCAAAAAGCTTTACTACGCCCTTTACATGAGTAGTGATAACCAGGTCACCTGGCCAACGCTTTTATAGCAAGCACTCTATAACAAACAAGCTAAACCAGTCTTAGTATTTAGAAGGAAAACTGTTCTGAGCAGTCATTTTCGAAACGCTTCTTGTTGTATCGGGTTCCGCAGGTACTCCGTCCAACCAGGTACCTGGCGAACAGCTAGTTGTCAGAGTAAAGGTAGTAGGTTCGAGTCCCGGCTCAGGGTGAATTAAATGTCCCCCGAAAGAGTTTGTTTGGTTTTATACCGGACCAACACCAACAAGAGGTAAACAAACTATGAAAATAATCAACATCCTTAAAGGATCAGGTTACGCGCAAAACGACCCGTGCGGCATTTCACAGAAAACGGACAACTGTGTTTAAGGTCCAGCAGGACCGCAGGACGCTGATACTTCTTTAAAACTGCATAGGCCACGTCCACATTTTGAAAACACTTCTTCAATAAACGGTGTCGCCGGTTTTCGAGAGTTTCTAGGTTTGCTTGAAACAATGCTTCACTGTGATCTATATATGTAGATGCGGGAAGATTATCATCAGCACTCTCCGTTTTAAGCTTTCAAACTCAGCTTTCTGAGCGCTGGTTAGACTTGTGTGCCACACAGGACAAGCATACTCAAACAAGCTTCTGATCATTGTGATATACATCTTTAGAATTCTGTGTGTCTTATATAAAAAATAATTATTGAAACTTATGAGATATGACTATAGCTGAAACGCATGACTTTTCCACAGTGAAATCAATACATAGACTGCTATGCTAGGAGCCACCCACCTACCTTTATTATTCATCATTCGTTCTATGGCTTCGATAGTCAGTTTGATTCGGACTCCAGTTGTCAGAATAATTATCAAGGAAACTATGATATTGATCAATTCGAGGACATTCCATTGATCTTTGAAGTAGGCTTTCCTTAACTGGAATAATTTTCTAAAATATAGAATACAAAACTCTTGGGAATAGTTTAACGCTGTGGCACATGAGGCTAGAAGGAATTCACTAATGTAAAAAGTGAAATTTAAAAAGAGAGGATATTTCAGTATTCAAACTACTAGGAAAAGTAATTAGTGAAGAATGAGGGTCAGTTGCAGAGCACAATTATAAGAATCTGTGCTATGATTAAATTCCAGAATTTTGCTAATAAGATAATCACACAATAAAATTATTCCGATACTTCATTAGAACCTCAGCCTCAACAAATTGGGGGCCAATGGTGAGAATATTTCCAGTCTTGACAACTAAGACATACTGTACATTGAACCTGTCATAGTCGTTTTTGTTGTTTAACACTTGGATCATTCCGGATGGTGGGGGGGCACAAAAGGCCGCCGAAGCCCAGCAACCTGGCAACCCCCCCCCCCCCCAAGGCGTCTCCAAAGATCAAGAAGATTCACCGACTGCTGGTTAGGCGGAAAGCTGAAGATGAGGGACAGGAGAAAGATCCTGCTGACCTTTTCAGCAGGAAGTCCAACATAGGGAAGCGGAGTGAACAATCCGATGGTGGTAAGAGGCAAGAAGAGTGGAGTTCCCGTTACAACGAAGGGAAGAACGGGGAAGAAAAACTCACCAGGAGAAGTATTTGAAATATGGCCGCCTAGAAGTTTGTTGCGAAGAGAAGACCGCCAGGATGAAAGGAGAGAGTGGTGATGAAAGAAGAAGATACACCGGTCTTGGCTATTAGCATCGGCCCTCTAATTACCATACAGGGATGAGCGCCATGGGACAGCTATCATTTGGGCATCTATGCCACCGCTTTCGGTTGACCTTCATTCGTGTAAATAAGCATTCCTACAAAGATATCTGAAACAGTCTATGGAGGTGTTTGCTATAGTTGACTCGCACTAGAAAACGTCACTAATTACCTCACACTTCATATCAAAATAACATGTAGTAGCGACACTGCGTTTAGAACAGCGATGCTTTTGTCTACTATGTCACCACTATTCCTTGTCTATTTACCACAGACTTGATTGAAATGTCATACTTTCTACGTCCTATTGACGTCAGTGTTAAACAGAAAGTGCTCGGAATGTAAACCAATGTAGAGCTTTAAAAAATTAGTCATCAGTGTACAGTATGTTCGCTATTGTTCCTAAACCATTCAATGAGAGCTGAACTTTTCTGTACACATCCCCTAAATTGATTGGGCACAATATGCGTTACGTTTTGGTTGAATGCTTTCCATAAGAGTGACAGAGGTTTCGTTTTAATGATATCCCTGTTCTTCAATGTGATCTCAATGATATTTCGAGGAGTTAAAGAACACCTCACGCCGCAGTACCGCTGACCAACAAACATATCGCATTTCCCATCATTGATTGATTTGTTTTAACTCATTTTGCCCAATATCTCGCAAATAGCAGGATTGATTTATATAAAATTTCGAACATTGTGTATAACTTTTTTTATAGAACATATTGCAGAAGATCAGAAAATCGATGTACTGATTAATTTGTTAAATAGGAGTTAATACAGTTTGTACTGTACCTCCTTCAAATGTACCGCTATTGATTTGAGAGTTTTGATTGGTCAAACAATGGCGGTAAATTAGAATTGAGGTTGGTAATTTGCGCGAAGTAAAATACTGAATACAGTAACTTTCGCGCATTGTAATGATAGATATATAAAAAAAACTGGAGATTGAAAATTGATAAATATTTTATAAATCAAAATCAACTGTATTTCAGCAAATATTTAAATAATAGACACAAGAATTGAGTTCAAGTTGTTTTCTAATGTCATAATGACGTGTAAAAAAGAGAGATGAATCAGTTAAGGGAATACAAACTGTCTTAACCCCGGAAGATTTGTCATTTTCTATGAAACTATGTGCCAGGCGATTTCTCAAGTATTCCTATTTGCATTTTTCGCATTTTTGCGCCGATATAATGATCTACAATTAAGTCATCTTCTCCGGTCTATTGTTATTCTAAAACATTAGTGATCCTTGGACCTACGACTGATCATCTACAGTATCTATAGCAGTGGTTCCCAAACTTTTTGGGACCGTTACCCAAATCCAGAAAATCGCCCCAATTGACTACCCCCCACTAGTCTGCTTCGAAAAAACAACCTATTCTAAGTAATACCCATATGTTCGTTTTTAATGCTCATACATTTTTCACACAAATTAGAGTTTGGATTACAGTAGCTAGCAATTAATTAGATTGAAGAATGGAATTGCATTGATGAGTGTCAACTCATCAATGGGATGGATGAGCCTGCATGTGAAGGCAAAGTTGTTGAATCCTTGGCTTAGTGACGCTCAATGCAATTCGTGCGTCATTGGACACATTGAGTCGGTTTCGTTTCTTTGTTTTCAGTCCCATAACCGTCGAAAACCCTTTCTCACACAAATACGTCGTCGCAAATGACGTCAAGATCTTCAACGCCTGCTC
>JAUYWV010125602.1:0-11448 GCA_032274565.1 Nematoplana nigrocapitula
CCCGGTCGGGTGGGCGCGTCAGCACCCCGATCTCCGTGAGGAAGCTCAGCACCCTGGCCTCGTCCGCCAGGATCCCGTGGGAAGGCTTGTCACCTAGAAAGGTGACAAACCTGATCGAGATTGCAGGCTCGGTTGGGCGAGGCTCCAAGGAGACCCCGGGGGGCTCCTGAAGTTTCTTTTCCATTATTTCCTAGCCTCACTCTTGATTGCAGCCTTGGATGCGCTGAGACTGATGGGGAGATGAGCCTGAGTCTTAGAGTTCCCTTCTTTCGCTAGAGCATCAGCGCGTTCGTTTCGTGGATTCCCACATGACTTGGAACCCATTACAGAACAAGGTTGGCTCGCTTATCAGTGATTGTTTTGATGCTCTCCCAGATTCTATCACCGAGGATTTCGTCTTCATTTGCATGTCCCTTTTAGAGCGTCTGAAGGGTGCCTCAGCTATCCGTAATGTGGGCAAGCTTTTCTTATCCTTATCTGCCTCTCTCTCCCCTTTACCCATTTCAAGGCTGTATCGATAGCGATCATTTCCGTTTGATAGCCGCTTGCGCATCTTCCTGCAGGTAACGTTTTTCTCTCATTGCTCCGTGCTTCTCGATAATCACCACACCTGCTCCACCTAGGGTTTGCGATTCACTGACAGAGTCAGCAGTTCAGATGGTAGTGTTTGCGCTTGTGATATTTCTATCCTGAAATGTTTTTTTAACTTTTCTCTTGAGAACCTCGGCATCTTCGGACTTGCTGCAGGCTTCTGTTAATTCTGGGTAGATATTGAGGTTGTGGATCTCCACCCACGGGGGAACGGAGCTGGTTTGTAGAAGCGCCTCAGTTGGATACTTGTCTAGGACTACCATTTTTATTCCGGGTGCCAAGACAGTGCGCGCAGGTGGTTTAGGAGAGTGGAATCCATTGGCAATTGATTCGGTCAAGACAATAATTTGGTCGACAGCGGATCGGCCTGGGTGAAACCCGGATTGGTGTTTGGAGAGAAGGTCACTAGATTCAACGAAGTAAGAAAGGCGGGCGAGGACCAGTTGCTCAAAGAGTTTGGAGGTGCAAGAGGTGAGAGAGATGGACCGGAAGGAAGCTGGAGAGTCAGCGGGTTTGTTGGGTTTAGGGATGGGGATGATGTTGGAGAGTTTCCATGAAGAATGGAAATCTCCGTTGGTCAAAGAGGAGTTGAAGATAAACAGTAGGAAGTTAAGGGCACAGTAAGGAACGTGTTGAAGTAGGTTAGAGATCGTGTCAGGCCCAGAGGCCTTAGAGAAAGAGGTCCTCCAGGAGGTCGGGACGCTGGCCGGTCTCCTCGACCGGGAATTCAGACAACAAAAGGGCGTGTAGCTCAGAACGGAAATTGGATGTGTGAACACTAGAACATTTGAGGAGAAAGGTGATATTACTTTGCTAAAACCGTAAGTAGTACAGTTAGAACGTACAGAACAATTAAACAACTTACACGGTAATACAGTACAACTAAAGGATGACTGGAGGGCTGAAATGGCGACACTCACCAGATGAATGTGTTTCTCCACGACAGGGGGTGGTTCCAAATTGGCGACATTCTTCAACTGAGTCTTCAGCTCCATCAACGTCCGGACCAGAGTTTCCTCCGATGCCCCGCCCAGATCTACAACCGATGAGCAGACGGGCGGCAAGGAGGAGAGGCCCTTTGGACGAGCGAGCAACATCTCCGGCGGCATATAGGTCCGGTAGAATACCATCACCCGACAGACAGCCGGAAACGTCGCCCCTTCTTTCACCCTAAGCGGTGTTAATCGGTCTGCCTGAATTTGGTTTTCCAGTTGACCCAACATCGGGACCAAGCCACCCTAAAGAGATCGAATAATCAATAACAATACTTATAGCTGTATTCATAAATTAAGATGAGAGCAATAAAATGGACAATCTTCTGAGTGTATATCGAATAAGCCTATTTAAGGTTTGCCGCATAGAGGTGTCGCAACATGTTGCCATACGAAATCCTGTATTTGTATACCCTATATTCAACGCTCTGAAATGCATACGTATACTATTCCGTCTGGCCAACTCTCCGGTGTGAAAGAAAACCTGTGTCAATGCAATATACCAAAATGATTGTGCTCAGACTGACTTATAATGAAGACTTAATTGGAAAGATTAATTGAAATCCATTTGCGTTCGCGATAGAAAATAAAATTATGTCGCAGATAAATATATTGCTTACAGTGGTCAGTAGTAGAACTTTGGCAGCCTCTCGATAACCCAAAAATAAATTTGGGAATTCCCATATCATTCTATTTTTAGAAAACAATCAGATTCGAATACAGTTCAATTAATAGCAGCCAATCAGACTGTAGCACGTGGGATTTCAGTGGAATTCTCCTCGGGGAAACCGGCCGTCCCTCCGGAAACCCCGTGGGCCGTGTTACAGTCCGATTAGCTGCTATGATTAGAACTGTGACGTTCTCGAGTCTGATTGGTTCCTAAAAATAGAGTGACAGCATGGGAATTCCTAAATTTATTTTTAGGTTATCTAGAGGCTGCCAAAGTCCTACTACTGTGGTCAATTCATACGAGATGGTAAAGCTAAAAGCAATCAACCAACTAATCAACAAACTAACGAACAAACGAACCTACAGTACTAAGTAAGGAAGTAAGTAAGCAAACCAACAAATAAACTAACTATAACTAATCATCCAGCTTGTTTCCTAGCGTTCTTCTCCTCACCTGATGCAAGAAGCCCCACATGATTGCACCAGAGAAATTGAAGAATATCCAGATCGTTCGCAGTTTACGCATCAGGCTCTGTCGATGGTTCGACTTTTCCAGTCCCTTCATCACGAGGGAGCCCAGCAGAAGCCACGTGGGCATTGCCGGGAGGAGAAATCGAGCCTCCTGATGACAGAAGTTGGAGAGGATGAGCACGGGGAAGAACGCGACTGCCAGCAGTCCCCAGATCATAGTCTTCACATCGGCGGCCATCGGACCGCCGATAAGAACAAAGGGAAGGAGGGGTGGGAGGAGACAGAAGGGGCCGAGCAGGAGAGGCAGATTGACCAGGACGTGAGTGTACCAGGGATGGTGTCCGTGGCTGGCGAGATTCCCGCTGTTCAGATTATAGCGGATAAAATTCAAGGGGGGTAGCGTCAGATGCTTGCCGAGTACATCGGGTCGAAATGCTTCGGGGAATCTCTCGGACAGCCAGGCAGCATAGGAATGTTCGGTCCCCTTGTAGTACTGAGTGTCACAGACAACACACACCGCCGTCATACACACAAATCCAATCGGTGCGATGAGAAGGAAGAGGAACTTGGACTTCCTGGGTAGACAGTAAATCTGCATGCAGAACGCCGGGAAGACAAACACGAGGTAGGTCGGCCGACAGAAGAAGCCGAACGCCAGTGTAGTTCCCTGTACAAAGAAGAGCAACAAACGGCTCTCGGATCGCCTGACTCGTTGGCAAGCCAGACCCTGGACCATGAAGAGGGACACAATGGCGGTCTCCCAGGTATTGGACAGGGTCCGGCTGAAGAACACCAGGCTAAGATGAGAGGAGGCGTAGTAGAAGAGGACCTCGAGGGGCTCCACGTGCAGACGCTCGGAGACCAGGATAATGAAGAGTTCGTTGACAAAAGAGGCCACCAGGGTAATAAAGCGGGGAAGAATGAAGAGCATTGTGGGCTCCAGTGTGAGGGACAGGCTGTTCATCGCGTCGCAATACAGTTTGAGGGGTAATCGGACAAATGGGTGCAGGGCTGCCATGCTTCTTAGGGGCCGGCTCGAATTGAATTCCCAGGGAGTTTTCACTTTCAGGTGAAATACGTCACCTAAAACAGAACATGCAATATTAATGATAAATAAATGGTGGTGGATTTATCGGGAATTTAGCCAAGAATGAGCAACAGTAAAAGAAAGGTAAATCTGCAGTAGTCACCCAGCCACAGCAACCCGCATGAAATAGGACAGAAGTTGATTAAATACCATTGGTACTGGATGCTAGGCGCCTTTCGAACCTGGTTAGCTGGCCTACACTACACCTTGCCTCATAATGAGGGGAGACGGAATAGTTCGTGGATTTATATTTAGTGCCTGGCCAGACACGCAAAATGAGGACGGGAAATAATATCCTAAAGTCGTGAATTCATTGATCTTGCTATATCACGCCACTATTTAAAGTAGCGACTTGAAATACAGAGGCGACTATAAGTAGAAAACGGTGAGTGGATCTGAGCTTTAAACACAACGCATTAAAGTGCTACTCCAGCAGGCTCAAGTGGTGCGACAAAGTCAGATTCCGTCTCTTGCTATGGCGTCATCATAGCTCTTGTCTATTAACCAATCAGAACACGGCGGAATTCTAGATTCAAATATGATTTGAACAAAGAGGTTTGAATACATCGACTAGAGTAGACACGCGCGCCAAAACATGTAATTTCGGTTTGGGGGTGTTTAGTATAGGTCAAAATTACATAAGGACTAATATTTCTTTATTTTTTCAAAATGGCAACTAGCTGCTATAAACTGTACAAACCAAAGATATTGAACTTTATTATTATATATAGTAAGATTCCATCTCTCTGGTACAGACAGACAAAATGAAACGAGAATGTGCTCTATCATTGTATTACAAAATAACCGCTAGCCTACATACTGTACATGCCTACCAAATTATAGTGCTATTTTTAAAACAGAAAATCGTCGCATCTGATTGGCCGAAAGGGCAATCACTCATATTATACGGAAATCCTTAATCTAATGAACGTGTCTACTCTAGTATACTTAATTCAACCTCATTGGTTATATACAGTTTGAAGTTTGAAGAGAAAAAAGAAGGCAAACACTAATGTAAGACACACATTTAACGACGATGATGCGTTTCGCTTTTATCCCAAATGCAATCTCAGGCAGATAACGCAACTGGATAACAAATTACGCTGGCACAATGGAAAGCTAACGTTGAAGTTAAGAACACAAGTCATTTGAGAACAAACATAATAAAACAAAAACACAGAAAGACCATTTATTAAAAATAAAGCCCCAATATTTGGTAAATTACAATTAAGTGTAGTAGGTCAAAACTTTTTAATGACTAGTGCTTCCTTTATCGCAAGGTCAAATTCACTGTTCAGTGGGCAGGAGTGACTTGTAACCCCACTTCACTGTTGCCCTACTAGACTTTTTCAGAAGTTTTCAAATGATTTTCATTTTGCATGCTTAATTTGTTATGAGAATGTATTCGGGATAAACACGAAACGCGTCGCCATTATGTTTTTGCTTTATACGCATCTCCAAAAAGAAATCCAGCTGCTGCATTTTGGCAATTAGCCCCGGAACTAATAGAAATCCTGGCGATGAACGGAGTCGGAAAAGTTACCCATCAAAATCGTACTCACCTGAAACAACCTCCAGACTCTGAAAAAATTCGTCCGGATGCACGTACCCCGTCTGAGGGAAAAACACAAGTACAATTCGCAGGAGAGCCAGCGCCATGTAACGCTTCTGTAGATTCATACCTCGTATTCTGAAAGTCAAGATACCATCTGAAAACAATACTCTTTTTGTCCAATACACACAACAGTTTATCCCATTAGGTTCAAGTTGAGAGACATTTATTACATTCAGGTGTTTCGCATGTTTCCAAAAAAATAAACTTTTGACAAATGACTTTTCGGTATCGTGGTAAATTAAAATGCAAGAAACCGCTGATAGAAAGGCGACTGAATACTAAATCAAAAGCGGCGTAATGTATCATTCCTAAGTTTGGTAGAAGTGGGATAGTGTAAAGAAGGTCAGAACATAAAACGCTTGTTCGAAATGTGAATGAGAATCTTAATTTCACTCTAAAACAGAAACATCACTTTAGTTGTTAGGAGGCAGACTTCTGGAGAAACCTCTGAAATACATCAACTGTGGGAAGTAAGGTCACTAGTGGGTATGATAATAACTATAATAAAGTTAAAGAATGTCATATTTCTAAAAATAGATTTTGTTTGAATAAGTTAGTCTTAAATTCAGCGGAAAAGTGTAACAGCTCGCCTTAGTGCTTAACTTTTTCTTTGGTCTCCACTAATCCATGGCTAATAAGGGACGAGGTGGCTCAGTGGGTTGAGCGGTCGACTGCCGTGGTGAGGTTGGTGGGTTAGAGTCCCGGCTCGGGCTATAATAAAATTCCCTCGTCCCTGGTTAACAGCTGTGTCAATCGAGTGCTTAGCGACCCGAAAGGGTTCGTTTGGTTTGGTGCCGGATCTTACAGGTGTCTCTGGGGACCGTGCGACAGAAATTCATGTACCACCAAATCATTATATATGATCACCATAAACATACTACTTAAATTGTAGTATACAAATGAATGTTTTTCCAATGAGCTATGGTCATCGTAAGCTTTGCTAACAAAAACATTCGAGACTATTACAACAGTATTTGATTTTTATGCAGACAAACATTTTCAACTCTTCAAATAAATAATTGTTGTAAATTTTCATACTACTACAAAGTGAAACTAAGTAGTAAGGAGTGGGTTATTCACATGCACAAATGACAGAAAATAAATATTTTCGAAAAACGTTTTTCTATTTTCTCAAACAAATATCATCATATAATATACACAATAAATAACCAATAAAAATTTAACAAATTTCAAAGGGTTGCAAATAATACAAAATGCTATTATTTTTGTTGACTTTTGCGAAGAACAAAGTTTGCCCAATAGAAAACTTTTTGATTTTTACTAATGCGTGTTTTACTCAACATTGGGTAATATGGCACCCAGTATTAATGGCGGAAGCCTGGTGAACTATTTGATGTGAATACGGAGTTAATGTCATCAGACAAGCCTTGTTCAAGTGGCCCTCACAGAGCTGCGTAGGACAAATCCATCCGTGCTCAATAAAGTTTGCCCTAAAACGTATACAGTACTATATATAGCAAGTAAATGTCACATTAAAGCATCCCTGTCTAGAAAATACTACAGAATTGTTTAAGCAGTCAGTAAGTAATACAGGATAAGATAGCGCTATTTCAGCGTGATCAGCAGTCCATATCTATAGAATAAGAGATAGATTAAGTAGCTTTGCAAACTGGCGGTGTTCTGAGCTGGATTTTGGATGGACGCCGCCATTTCGACGGATTTTACAAGCTTCAGGTAAGACAGTGTCACGCCATAGTACAGGACGATTGGATAGCTCTAGACTTCATATTTTTCATACTACAGACTGCTAAGCATATCAGTAATAATTTCTCGATACTGTGACATTCACTTGCCAAAGATGTTGGCCTGGAGATGTGTCCATAGCCTGCCTCTTAATCGCTTTTGGTTCCCGATATCTGACTCTTTGAACAATGAGAAAGGGTGGAGCAAAAGATACGCCAGGGTGCAACCAAGGTGACACCAGAGGTAGATTAGATAGGGGAGGGGTTAAACAACGATATAATTCAACGTTTTACAGGTTTGACCATAATTTTTTCGCGTTAAATAGAAGAGGTGACGTCACAAATTTTACTGCCTTCCTATTGGCTATTTAGATAAGGGAAATTCCGTTATATTTAAGGCCTGCGTTCCATCAAATGGAGGACAAGACGTGTCAGGCACCAGTATGCTATCAGGGTTTTCAAATACCCGCGGGGCCGCTTCTTCCGTCTCCTTGTCGACAACGAGTGGAATCGAAGGAACACCATTGTTGATGTTAGTCAGACGATCAGGAAGAGCAGTATCAGGAATACATTTTGCGAGGCGGAACGATTTTGAAATGGGCAATCTGGAAAGACAGTCTTCACTGAGACGCTTGAGAGATTTGACAGACCGAGAAGTCACTTGTGGTGACTGGTCCGACAAGCCATTTGAATGGACTTCCGCAGTTTCCTGCTTGCCACCCGTCCAGTTGGAATGCTGTCCCAATTCAGACGCTCCAGTCGGGGTATCGGAGCAGTTGACTGCCTCCCAAACCTCTTCCTGTTTATCGGAGAAAGCGTCAAGTTGTTTTGGTGAACTTTCTTCCTGCTTCTTTATTTCCTCATCCAAAAGCAAAACACGCCAAGGAATTCGTTCTTTTGGAGTGGAATTTTTCGACCTAAAATAAACGAAAACAGTGTGTGTTTTAGTCAAACAAACAAAATATATATTTTTAAAGCAAATACACCAAAGATGCGATATTGTGAATTACGTTGGCATATTTTGAATTGCCGGCTCTTTCCAGAGTACGACAAACTACCACTGATAGCATTATCCGATACTACTATCAGGTTGATCCGTCCTACACATTATGCCTTGCAATGATATTCTGGTTGAAGGTTGTAAACTGATGCTATAATTATTATTTTATTTACTTAAGAACAAGCACAGTATTATAAATGCTTAAGACACTGTACTACTGTACTAGTCATTAGTAGTATAGGAGAATAGTATTGGAATATACAGTACATTCTCTATGGTACCGGCTCTGGCGATCTGCCTCCTTGTCGCCAGCCCCACCTGAAAGATCCGGTATCAAACAAAACGAATCTTTTATGCATCACTCTAATTCTTCATAGCCGTGTTTCTCGCTGCCCGATCTATTTTTTTGTTTGCATTCGATCCTGCTTTAGTTACTGTAGCGATAGCCTGCTTCCCATCTATGTTTAGCGGCGTTTCGTCATATCGTCGTTTCTTTCGTCATGACATCGATGTTTTCTCTGTACTAGAAACCCATTGCAGCTTCGCTTGCCAAAAAACATAACTGAGCAATTAATTTTTGCTAAGAAGCCTATGTCTGCCCCTATGTCCAAAAGAATTCAAAGATACCCTATTCAGCCCGATTAAGTCATGAGAACAATAGACTAAATTTCTAAACTTATTCGCCGGATTTAAATCGCTGAGAAAATTGATTTTAACTACGGTAAATAGATTTTAAAAAATACTAAAAATGACTGATTCGAGGAGAGGTTTTCGCATCGCCATGGCAGCTACGATGCTCCGATCACTGGGAAACTTTGACTATGAATTGACCAGTGAAATACTGCGTCGAATGCTGCCTTAGTCGGGGTGATGGCGTTAAAAATGTAGAAGAAGATAAATAACAAACAAACACACATAGTCAAGACCTATTTATAAGTAGATGTTTGCTAGCTAGCCATTCAGCGTCCAATTTATGTTTAGCGCTTCGTCATATTGTCGTTTCTTTCGTCATCGATGTTTTCTCTGTGTTCGCTGGTCATACACAGCCCTCTGCCGTATGTTCTCTGTTATCATATACGCCTCTTGCAGTTGGTTGGCAGTCCTTTTGTGGTTGTTTTCGCGGTCGTTCTTTGCACGCTCCGCTCATTATTTCGGTAAGCAGTATGGTCATTTCAGTTTTGTAATATTTGTAATAATTGTAATTTTCGTTATTAGCTATTGTCTATACGACAGCAGACAGTAAAGAATTACCGTGATAACTTTTGCATTTCGAGACGCGTTATAAACCGTATCAGTTCTAGAATGTCTCAGTTGCCACCAACTGTTTCATAACTCATTTGCATATCCAAATATTACCGATATATACTTGGTTTTCCGACTAGTAACAACTTGGTTTAGTATTATATCTTCCTACAGAACAATTGCAGTCGGTAGAATATATGTATAACTAATAGCGTGTCTTTTAAGGAGAAATGGCACTATGTATGCGTTTCCTGTTGTCCAATGAGAAAACAAACTGAGGCCCACTATATACCTGAGGACCAAACGAGGTACACCCGGATAGTCGAGCACACTGACACCCAGCCTCTGGCACAATCCGTCCATCACCTCGTCCACGTAGGCGTACAAACGGAGATCTGCCAGGCGGTCGTGTTTGGTCGGCTGAAGGTTGACAATAACCAGACGCCCCGGGTTGGGACGTCGACGTTTCGTGTAGGTGGGCAGAGTGCCACTGGGCACGATTTGCAAGGAGGTTCCCAGACATATGCTCAGGTCTGTTCGCCTGCACAAATTAAACAGATGGAGATAATCTGATCATAGAGACTTCAGAATCGGATTCGCTGGAAATTATTGGTCAGTTTTTCAATTACGTAGGTTCCAACAACTCTTTAACCGATTATTTGGTACTTGCGCTACTCTCTTCGACAGACCAACAATAATCTCTAGGTTACAGGTGTTCTTGGCCAACTTATCGCTCTTTGGGTGAAATCCACTGGCACCCGAATAAACTGAGTGGCACTTAGAAAGTGAAATTTTCTTTATAGTTCAAGCGTAAAAACATCTTTGAAAAAAATCAAGAAAGACTCATTCATTTCCATTTCAATTCCATGCACATGGATGAAATTGACTGGTACTAGAAATAAATTCACTGACACCTGGATTAAACATACTTCAAACGGCAGGATATCATTCAGAATTGTGAGAGTCATGCTGCAAGAAGCCCAAAATAAAATTCAATGGCACCTACAGTAGATTGAATTGACTAGAAAATTAACTGAAAACTGTATTCTATGGGAAGCCAAAAACAATTTCGTTTCTGCTTAGGCAAATAAAATCGTCGATTACATAGAATATATATGTTTATAAATTCACCCAATTCACATAAATCGAACTATAGTTAGGTAAATTTAATTTCTACAATTTTTTCTATTCAGTCTGTTGTATGCAGATCAATACTGAACTTTATACAAAAACAGCACAATGTGTTCTATACAAACCATGGTTAAAAATGAGAGTACGGCAACTGATATTTCCAACGTATTGTGCAATGCATTGGGTGAAGAAAATGTAATGGGTTCGAGACGCATGTGTAGCAGCTTATGAAAGAATTTCTTGTTTAAGACAAAATTGATTACCAACGAATGGAATGCCCAGGAACACTTGAAAATATTGTAGCAGAGAGAGAATTGGTTGAATAAGATCCACGTTTATCTTTAGAAGTCTAGTGTACAGAAAATTCCTAAGAAACTACTCTAAATACATCATAAGAGGATGAGGCCGGGAAAGAGGTTGGGGCGCTAGCAGCAGAAGAGCCACCGGTTTGGGCTAGAGCGTCGGCCCTCTCATTGCTAAGCAGGGATGAGTGCCCCGGTATCCATTGGAGATTTACCGCGACACACACACCATCAAGGTGTTTGAGGGAGGACCAGATAGAGTGGAAGTTGGAAGTGAGAATACAAATGTTCGTGCCTGAGTTAGACCTGATGCCATGGAAATCAACATGATAATCCAGTTATAATTTGTAATAAAGTATCACACAATTGATGCAAAAATTAACCAACGAGCTTCAACATTTCGTAAGTTACCTCCAAAAATGATCGAACAACAAGGGGAATTCTCATCAGTGTTGAAAATATGGGTGAACTATTTGACATTATGTACTGTATACCTTTCGGTGAACTATATAAAACATGCTTGATTACCTTTCACTTCTGCATAACAAGTACCTTTCAGTGAATTAATTGATACTCGATTACCTTTATAGTAAAAATGTCCTCGCAATGTATCAAATAGCATACAGTTCAAATTCATTCGAAATG
>JAUYWV010125613.1:0-11447 GCA_032274565.1 Nematoplana nigrocapitula
ATGCTTTCTAATAATATATAACTTATGTCTGTAACTCTTATAAATCCAAAAATATCGAGTCTTAAATATCAACAGAAATTTGTGTAAAAACGGCATTTTTTTCTGGGTACCCCTATACTATAACGTTCTAACAATTTAAATGGTAATTTGTCAGCATCAAATCATCCCTTTGGGTGTCATTGGCGTCTGCACACCAAATTTGGACATTCTCGACAAAACTAACATTACGCTAACCGAACTCTGAACGCTGAATGTTGTCAGCAAAACCAACCCAAGCTCTATACCATTGAGGAGGTCGGAAATCATTACAACACGCAACACTCACCGGGTTCACAGACGATGTCGTTTTTGTTGGCCTGCTTTATCTTTTCTTTGGCCTCTAAATAGTTCTGGTAGCGACGTTCCAACTCTTCATGGGAGGGCAGATCGGGTATTTGCCAGGGAACCAGATGATCCTGGCGTTTGATGGGAACTGGCAGCACAGCCGGCTTATCTTTGTGCATACTGCCATCCTGAACCATGCTCTTATTGTGCTCCAAGGTGTCGGTCACCACAGAGTCAGTTGGTTTCCTCGAGTTGCTTCTCTGAAAAGAGTTGAGTAGTAGCTTCATAATTTAAAATGTATATTTGCTTTATATGGCAAATCGCTTTCTTTAGTTTATTTCGATCGGTGGAAATTTCATACGAGTCTCTAAAAATAATCTCATATTTAACCTAATTCTCTAAATTTCGCCGTAGATTCCGCAACCGCTCAGCCCTCAGGCGCGAATTTGACATATGGTTAAATAAAGCTAGTGTTACATATCAACTACACCCACTAACCACACACTAAACGCACATGTGAACAATTTTCAACCCTAGGCGTTTTTCCCTTTCTGCGATCCACCCTTTCCTCGCCGTGTTGTGCTACAGACTGGCTTGGAATAGGCGGATGGACTTTACACGTTAGCACCGTAGCTAACAATCAACAGTTTTATCAAACATCTGTGTAGTTGTGCCCAAGTTAGATGTAAGAGTGCACAGTGTCCCTTCTTCTGACAACTGCCATATCGAACTGCTGTAAAGGGAGGGCATGTGTTTGTTAGTCAGGTGCATGTTTTTTCCTGAAATTTATTTGGCCCCATTGCTCAAGAAATGTACACTAAGCTGGAAAAATTGAAAGTCATACAGAGCTTTTAGGTATGTACAGTATAACCCCAAAGTCCACAATAGTAAATTTTATTTTGGCGCACAATCAGCGCACGAAGGTCCGTGATTCAGTTGGTATAGTGGCAAATGAGGAAAGGGCAATAGGTTTTAAGTGATTACATTACTTAGTTTGATTAGATTCAACTCAGGTCTCTATATATTGGAGGGAATATAAACGAACTCTCTAAAAATGGTCTTCGAGTTTGGAAACACTTCATAAAAAGCAGGTCAAACACTAATATAGGCATTGGAATAAATAATCTGTAGTAGCCGATACAGTCTCAACTAACTAGCATAAATTCGGCATGTATAGCAAACAAATAACAACTTCAAAGTTTAATATCTAAATGTAAAAAATGTCCGAATGCTGTAAAACCATAGCAATTCATCTGCTGTGTGAATGCCGCAGATCGAGAATAACATCAGAATTTTGGGTTTTAGTGGTTCTAACAATAGGTTGCTTAGTATAGTCAAAGATGACTATCCCTTCTAAAGTATAATTAGACGAAGCCGATCAATAAATCTAACAGGGTTAGCTGCTACTAGGGGCAGCGAAATTAACAACAAATAGCTCAAACAATCAAATCGAGAATGCTGTGCAGTCAAATTTATCTGCACTTTTCGCAACAAAAATATTCCAAACATGTATGATAATGAACCATTCAATTATATATAAATTTTGAAAGCTGCGCATTTTTGGACTACATCCACATCCAGTATTTGACTGATGTACACTGCAGAAACAAGCATATAGAATGAAAGCAACAATTTTGAATGGTGGAACAGTAAGTTTGTTTTTATTTAAAATGAAAACATAAAACAATGTTGTAATTTTCTTACCTTTTCGGAAGATACAATTTCCTGCTCTACGAAATATTTTGCGTCTTTGCAATTTCTTCGCGCTGCAAGGAATAATAGAGAAAACTTGATGTCTGCGAAGGAAGTTGATTGGAAATCTGACACAAAAGTGGATGGTGATAAAGAACGGCTGGTTGAAGAGAGGATAAAGAAAGGGTTAGGAAAGCATGGGTCATGTAAGCTAACAAATGAAACTCGGAGGGAGTAATGCTGCTGGTAGATACAGTACTTTGCAGGACGCTGAAATCCAAAGGGTGGAAAAACTTCAGATATCCGCGACACAATCTGGATGACACAGTCAGCACAAAGCTCCGAGTAAACTGTGTGATAAATGAGTAGAAATAGAGTAAAGTATTGATTGGAATTGCACATAAATTGACCAGCAAAGATGTATACAGGGTTCTGAGACAAAACCAACGAAGAAAGCTTGGGAGGACTAGCCAGCACAGTTATACCAGTAAATGTTAGGAGGTTGAAATTGTGCAATGCAACTGAATAAGTGCAGATATGGAGACACATTGAAAGCGCTATGGTATGGGTAACATCTCAAGAAAAGTTATTAATTGTTTTTAACGGCAGTGTGAAAATAAATCTTATACAACTTACAGAAAGTATCCCTCGCTTACTTTTTATGCTCACGGTGACGTTAATTGGTTCGCCCATAATGGTTCCAATGGGATTGCTGAGGTAAACGAAAAATCGTTTCACTGTCGGTTGTTTGTCCTTGGTGAAAATTTTAATGGTGATCGTCTTTTTGGTTGTGCCTATAGTCCATATGAAAACATAGACAGTCGTTCAAATTCAATAGCCCATCCTTCACGTCACTGTTTAAATAATTAAACATAAATACTGAAATAATCTAATAGTGTACTTCTTTAGGAAGATCAGTAGCATATATTAAAGTTTATGTACAATCTAAAATATTTTTTATTCGAACAATGTAAACCTCAAAGTTTGCTAAACCTTTTTTAAGGCAGGTATAGTGGCAATTGAAACCCACACCACAGCAGCTTCACTAAAACTAGCAAAGGACAAACGGTTGGTTATTTATTCATTTTGTGGCGAAAGAAGCTTTACTCTGCGACCATTATTGATTGATCTCCTGTGTCCTGCGTCCAGTTTAACAACGTTCATCTTGGCGTAGCACCGAAATCCAATTTGCCCTAAATTTGATTGCATTTATTAAAGCTAACCATCGATCTATCTCGGAACTTCATCAGACTACCGAGATAGGCACCTCTCATTTTTCAAGCTGCCAAGACTGCTGATGTAGGTGATACGCTTTCTGTGAATAATAATTTTAGAAACAAATAGCAACATTGTATTTTATCAATATGACTAAAACTATACGAACATCTTGTACATAAAAATTGTACAAAATTATTAATATACTGTACATCGACTATCCTGACATCTCTACTCTATCGTATTCACTTTTAATTGCATATGTGGTCGTTTGCATCCGATGAGAAACGACGAAGTATATTGTATATAAATACCTTCGCGTATTCGTTTTATTTATTACGTTGTGTAAGCGAAAAAAAAACTTTTATCATTAAGGCTAAATATTTTTACTGAAAAGTCCTTAAATAAAATTCACCAGCCTAATATGAATATTTCCAAAAAAATCAAAACTCTATAGATTGTTAAAAATACATACAATCAATACAAGCGCGGGGGCCCATACTAGGTGGATCATCTATCCATCGCGGTCTATTTCTTTCTCTATCTCATTCCTATACGGTATCATCTTCAGGCAGAATGAATTCACATTACATACAGATTTCATACGACAACGTCGGTTCACCAAACTTAGCATGACCGACTAGAGACATCTGCGTAAATTAACTGGCATGCTGGACCTAGTTAATCACCAAATTCGATCAGTACACGCATTAACATCAACTGACGGAAATGAAGATGAGGATGATTATGTCCTATATTTCGAATCAGTTGCTGAAGTGACGCTGATAATTACGAGGTACACGCCTTCTTGTCATAAACAGGTAAAATCTCAATAATCAGGGTGAACTCGCTAAATCTTTTCACTAAAGACAACATTGGTTCTCCAGTAACTTTGGATTCAAACGAGAAGTAAACAAGGGTTTCGCACGTTTCCAAAACATCTCAAGCAGTGATTCTACTGTCTGGTTATCAGTTGAAAAACACTTGATTAGAACAAATTTGTCTGGTGTCGGTACACTCGATCAAGTTGTTCGGCCACAGCTAGAAGTGTCGTGGATAATGACGGGTTGCTCTTTTACAATGTTCTGTAGTCTGTTATAGCAGCATAAAATGTCACATTGTATTTTGTGGCTCCGGGTGCTTTAGACCCCCTTTTGCTGAAGGGTTGGGGTCCCAGGTGGCAAAGGTGGGCTCTTTTACTGAGGAGATGGGGGCCCCGTAGGAGGCAAGGATGGGCCCTTTTGCTGAAAAGATGTCACGAGCGGCGCCACCATATTTTATAGATGGGTCGTTTTTGTTTGAAGCCCCTATTACGATAGATAATCGCTCTATGAAGAACGAATGTTGATAAGCCCGTGTATAATTAATATATTTATTAAAATTGAAGAAATTTCTAAAGATAAATTGCTGAATTGCTTTGAGCAAAAATATATTAAAACTCGAAGAGAAAATATACTAGCAAATGTTGCAGCATCCATTACGAGTTATTTGTAGATAATATTGTTATATAATAATTTATACCCATTTAATTGTGTCCACATTATTAAAATGATTTTTAGTTATAGAGAATTTCCCACTACAAATGACTGAGACCCGTGAAGATAAAATTAAAACTTTATCAAATTGAGAAATGAATTTATTCATATTGTGAAATAGGTGTGAGAATATCAACTGTATAAAGCCCTATATAGCAAACATTTAGAGTTTGTAAATGAGGTTTCTATGACATTTTTATTGGGTGCAGTTTTCGGAATATATTCACTGCGTGTGTGCAATCGTTTGAACGTTGATAATGTATATTCAATAAAGCCAGATCTGATAGTCGTTCGTTTCCCGGCGTTGTCCGAAGCCAGCTATGCAATCTTCGCATTTTTGAAAAACTTCTCTCGCATTCACAGCTAGTTACTGGTAAGGTTGCAGCGATGTTTAGGTGAATAAAAAAGGTTAGGATATCGTTTTTCGTCGCATTTCTTAAGAGCGATGGCCAATCAATCTGTTAGGTCTCATCTTTGGGAACGGCTTGCCATTTCCCTTTCCATCCATCAATCTCAACTGAGCAGGCAAAGGTGGATTCTTCAAGATTTCCTTGTTACATGTTTATAAGAGATTCAATTTCTTCATCATATATAGCCACCTCAGTTTGATAGCTAAAAATGGAAACAAATAAAATAATCGCACTTTAATAAAACCAGGCTACAGTATAGCTACAGTTTAGCAGTATAATTTGTTTTCGTATATCTAAATCTCATGTTAGAAACTATGTATATACTGTAGCTATAAAGATCTAGCTAACGATGCAAGTGATATTATTAAGGAGAGTTCCTTTTTGGAAATTAAATTAAATTTATTCAGGATGAATAGATGATTTGGCTGGATATAGATGATAAGATCTTTCTCCAAAGTCCCTCTCGCTTGCCTTATGGAAAATAAGCTCTTCCCATATTGAAGAGTGAAGGGGGGTCGACCGCACCCAACGACCTCCCTTGCGCCGCGCCTAGTGGCCCTTTTGGTGAATAGATGGGGGACACAGGAGGCAAGAATCCTTTTGTTGAAGAAATGAGGTGCGCAGGAGGTAAGAATGGGCCCTTTTGCTGAAGAGATGGGGTGCTCAGGAGGCAAGAATGGGCCCTTTTGCTGAAGAAATGAGGTGCGCAGGAGGCAAGAATGGGCCCTTTTGCTGAAGAGATGGGGTACGCAGGAGGCAAGAATGGGCCCTTTTGCTAAAGAAATGGAGCCCAAAAAGGCAAGGTGGCTCCTTTTGCCGAAGAGATGGGAGCCATTGAGGCAATTAGGGTGGGCCATTTTGTTGAAGGGGTGTAAGCCAATAGGAGGCAAGAGAGAGCTTTTTATAAACAGGATTTTGTAAGAAATCCAGGAAATTTTCAAGCATTGCTGCTGTTTGGATGTGAAACTGGTGATAGTACATTGCAGGAACACATAGAAAATTGTGCAGGCATTCCAATATATTGCTCCTAAACATTTCAAAAGGAAGTAAGTGATCTACTTGCTGATATGATTAAAGAGAGTATCTTATCAGAGTTCAGCACCTCCAAATTTTTCTCCATCATATGAGATGGTCCAGTACTCCTCTAACACTGAACAAATTAATCTGTACTCAGGTACGTTCACAAAGAAAATGAAAGGAACATCCATTATTATTAACCCTTTAAAATCGGTGGGGTACAGAAATAATACATTTGGAAGAGTAGAGGGCAGCTCGAAAAAGCCATCTTTCGTGTAAATTTAACACCAAAGGATAGTTAAAAGATTAAAAATGAACATTATACTCAATGTCTCATAATAATCGAGTAATAATATAATTTTATGTATCTAATCAATGGATTGAAGTTTATTGATTTTCCGTTATATGCTGTTATTCCAGACGATAAAATCAAGTCAAAGTTTGGAAATTGTGTAGTATTTGTGTGGCATTTAGGATTATATCTTTTTTGGTGTTTCAATAGAATAGTTGCATTTGCTGTGTTTACACCTACATTGTATTGTTACTTTTAGTCCTATTCTTTTTCACATTAGCCATATAAATAGACGGCGATGAGTAGCAGTTAAATTAACTAAAAATATTTTTTGTACTGAAAAGATAACCATACCGATTTGTTTCTCTCTCTCTCTTATTTGTATAATATCATCTTCAAGCAGAATGAATTCACATTACATACAGATTTCATACGACAACGTCGGTTCACCAAACTTAGCATGACCGACTAGAGATATCTGCGTAAATTAACAGGCACACAAGACCTAGTTAATCACCAAATTCGATCAGTATACGCATTAACACCAATTGACGGAAATGAAGATGAGGATGATTATGTCCTATATTTCGAATCAGTTGCTGAAGTGACGCTGATAATTACGAGGTACACGCCTTCTTGGCATAAACAGGTAAAATCTCAATAATCAGGGTGAACTCGCTAAATCTTAATTTTCACTAAAGACAACGTTCGCATTCGTTTTTTTAAACTATTCTGACTTACATCACTCTATATTTAAATAATGCCTGCTATTAATGAATTCCAAACTTTCAACGTTTACTCAAATGCTTTGCTCTGTAGATTGGTCTACACGTGTATATGAAAATATATTAATGCCATACCGATATCAAATTTGTAAAATAAGCTTTAGGTTTTAGTTTTGAGAAAAATACTACTCCATTGACCAATATAGAAATAGAAAAAAACAATTCGAAATGTTTTGTATCCATCTTTACAACCATACACCAACGTAGTCGTATCATTCGTGTGTAAATGGATTACTGACTGATACAGAAAAATAATATATGAACTCTTTTAAGTCTAAAAATTAGAAGAACATTTCCAATCAGTTTTTAAAAGTGGTGGAAAAATAAGCAAATTACAAAAAGACAAATAAACAAACGGACAATTTGTCACATTTATAATTTGCAGAAGCTAAATGTGCCTTCTGTGTCTTCTTTTTTTACTTTCTCTTCATTGGTCGTCCTTCTTTGCATCTGGCCAAACGTTTGAAACAGTTCATCGACGAAAATGCCTTGAGGATTTGTTTTAGGTCGGTGGAGGTTGGCTCCTATTTCAACAACAAGAATGCTACACCCCGTGGACTGTTGTTAGCTTATGTCGTCTACCAATGCTCTTGCATGACATCAGTTCCACGCCCTAAAGGCCATTTGGCTACTCGAGTGGGCGAAAATAAAAGGGCCCTAGGGCAGTCCACGAATATTTCCTCACGCGTGACTGTGTTGACTGGATTTTGTGAACTTTGACCATGCAATTCATTTCTACTGTAGTCAACTGTTCGTTTGTTTATCTGTCTGCTTATGATAATAAACAAACCCGTTTGTCGCATTAAATGTTTATTTTGGCCTAGTTTTACTCTTTATTTTTCTCCTATTCGGTATAGTGGGTGTGCTTAAGAATTGATCCATTTAAGCAAAGAAAACAAATATGAAAATGAGAAATGTTTTTAACTCTACAGAGTTACAAAAAAGTCAAATCAGAATTCGGTGAAAAACAAATGCACCGTCACCTTGAGCAAATCGCATCTTCATCGGCGACTGCAGTTGAAAATCAACTCCTTCTTCAGCCTCCTTTGATTGGACGGCAACTGTGACGTCAGCAGGTTCAACGGTGGCTCCCTGGCGCAGCACGTCAATGCTCAAAATTCCAGGTCGCGGACAAAGTCTAAAGCGGCGCTGGGTGAACTCCAGGCGTGACCAGGCGAGATCAAATCTAAAAATGAGTTGAGTCAGCCATCAAGCTCGCACAAGAAACTTGGCGCCACATTTAGCAGAACATTAACAGAACTTTATTGACGATAATGATTAACATTTATAACGAGACTTTCAAGTGTCGCCAATAAATTTTTAAAGAAGAAAACTATTTATTTGACATATGTCTTTTTAATAACTGTTAAAAATCGTAAATACAATCTACTGTACATTTTCTGATCCTAATGCATTATACACTAGGTATCTTACTCATTGAAACACGCGCAGTATGGATAACAATATTAACAATAAAAAATATGGTAGGTTTTATAAGAGAATACTTTCTTTAGGCACATATTATTAGTCATATTATTTTCTGCTATACTACAAAATTTATACGCAACGCTTACTATAAATGTGGTTAAAGGATGATATTATTACAAAATAGGGCATTGTCATAATGTGAACTAACAGTACATCGTACATAATCATTCTTCCATCTATGGATCAACTTTCTGCCATTCACGTTCCAACCTTAGATCTGTAGACATGTTGAACATTTAAATTGTGTCTTATACTGTATGAGTGATGAAGACTAAACAATATTGTCTCGTCACTACAACGGTGATAATAGGTTCTTTCTAAATACCTCACATGCTTACCTCTCTGCCGGTAGATTCATCTTGTGTTGAGGCATCTGAATAAGGAATGTAAAGCTGTCGTTCTCTCGCTTCGTACTGCGTATCTTATCCAGGAGATAAAAAACCACCTTCTTGTTCACATCTTCTTGGGTGAAGAAATTCACAAATTTGGCCTCCTTCGTATAAATAAATCCCGATTTTGGCGCATCAGTGACTCGGTAGACCGCTTCGGGAAAAGGCACCCGGAGGTTCTCCGGGGTGAGTCGAAATCCGGAGAATCCGTCGATCAATTCTAATCGGGTGGGTGAGCGCTTCACTTGCAACTTTAACTTTTCGTCAATTATCGGTTTGATGGTGACTACCAGTCTCAACGGTCTCGTCGATTTAGCCCCTTGCCAAATGTACTCCTTGAACACACCGTCCGTGAGGTTGAGTAGCACGGTGTCGGTGGTCATTCCCGTTTTCGGATAGCTGGAGAATTTGACCCGGCGCGTGTTCACATCGTGTTGGGTGAATCGAAGCACCGCCTGCTCATCCCGGCGTATCTCGCCCAGTTTGGGATCATTGATGATGGCGTAGACAATCTGGCTGGGATCGCTGTCCGGGTCGCTCACATTGAGGATCCGCTGGGTGAGGTAGGTATCAGCGCCGTCGTATATCTCCACAAGTCGCAGAACAGTGAGTGTGGGTGGCTGTTTGGGTCTGGGCCGAAGGAGGACCGAGAAGCTCACCTGCTTGAGCCACAAGCCTTTCTGCAGAGCGATCTTGGTGGAGATTTTGGCCACACCTTCGGGACATCCTCTGGCATAGTAGATGATCTTGCGCTCTTTGACATCCGTGTAGGAGAACTTTTGAAGAGCTTCGTTAAGTTTGCTCGACTACATAAGTTAGAAAACACAATCCCGTTTTTAAAAATGTGTGCAAATGTAGGAAACGTTTGCTCTGTGAATTCGTTTTACTGTACTAAACACTATAATGGCTCCAGCACGATATTTTGAAGAATTGACATTGTCATATATGAATGTGGAACGTATTCTTCTTCAAATAGTTTTATCATTCCGTAAAAATAGACTGCAGGTTCGAAAGATTGTTATCAGTGGAAATTATGAAGTATTTCTGATATTAACATGTCGCTAAACAAACGTTGAAAGAACACTTGACAATTAGGAAAAATAATTGTTGATAAATAAATTGTTGAATTTACAATCAATGTGACTATGTATTTAGTTTTCCAACGAGGATGTAGGAAGTTTCTTAGAAAAAGAATTTATGATACTATATTTATTCGAATAGTTGTGCAAATAATGCGAACATTGGTAATCAATATTTAGAGAAAGTGGATTTCAATAAAAGTTAAATAAATATTAATTACCCATGATCATACTCTAGGGCGTCCCCAGCCATATAGCAAATCTAGGTCAAGGCTCTAAGAAAAGGGCTTATTCATTTAAACAAAGGTTTTCACTACTTGTATATTCCCCAAACCATAGTTTTTTATCAACTCCTTACTTAGCATCTCTTCAAAACTCAACTTCAACTTTTGAAATGTTGCTGCGACTACGTCCTCATCGTAAACCAACCCGATAAAGTCAATTGAAACTTGACAGCAATGGGTCATGCAACGCTCACATGCAAAACAAAACCTATACTGCGACTGCCTTTACTGCATAGTTAAATAAGATAACCTGCTTTTCGGACTTTTCTCGGATTTCTCGTTTTTCAGGCTGCATCTGACAGTGTACCTCTTTCCTGTGAATTAGTAATAAAATACTATTTCAGAATTTTCTGTCTCATCTCAGTTTGTTTTGCGTAGCGGTTATTTACCTACTTTAATAATAAACTAGTCATCAATTCTTAGCAGATATCTTGGTCATAAATGCATTCAATCTGCATCGTTATTTGTTCATTAAATTCTGGATTCGTAGGCTCTCTCAACAAACCTCTTCAAATTGTTGTTATCAAAGACTGTCTGCTTTATTGGATTCCCACTTTCGTTTATCGTACATTCTGTTATTGCTGGTGCCTCTGGAGAAGCGCATTTATACATTATTTCTAATGTCATTCACTACACTACATTTCATAAAGAATTTACACTTCTGTCTTCTATGTATGTTCTATGTTCTAGTTATTCCCGCCGCTAATATTAAATCAAAAGATGTAACATAATATTCACCTTTAATTAAAATCTGCATGACATATAAGATGAAATAACATAATTGTAGGTTAAGAGTCATTGAATGTACAACAGAATAAATATAACATGTATTGTTCAATATGGTAACCATTGCGTTCAACGCACGTACGACAGCGCTTGATAAAGTTTGAAAAACCACTTCTAACCATATTGTGATCAATATTGTTGAATTCATACT
>JAUYWV010125624.1:0-11447 GCA_032274565.1 Nematoplana nigrocapitula
GGGACTGCATGGATGAAACAGAAAATCGAGAGGTAAGCGTTAACTATTTAATAAAAAATTGAAGGTGAGTCTTTTGACTCATCGGTCGGAAACGTGCTCGCGCGCGTGGGGGGGGGTGGCTTTGTTCGCGGTTGAACGTGGCTATACATTACTACTCAGGCCAAATAACGTATCATAAATATTTTGCGTTATATACACGTTGAGTTATGTTTCGAATTGAGAAGGTCGGGAAGTTGCCGTGACAGATTTTAAACAATTCAATTTTGAAGGACACTTTCTGAAAAATAATCTGATTTTGGAAAAAACGAAAGAATTAACCTAATTAATAATTGTCGCTGAAAATTCTCAGGAAAGTGAAAACGAAAATGATATTTGATTCACAAGGACGTTGCATTGGAGATATAAGAACAACGGCGAATCATTTTCGATCAGTTTCACGAGTTGAAGGACGGTAATAAGTTCACATAATAAGTGAGAATTGCTTCTCTGTGAAATCAATCAAAAGAAACATGTAATAGATGAAAGTAAAACGTACATTTCTCAAGCTTTCCACTCAACCCCGAGTAGATAATTATTATAACTCGATTTATTTGTTCTTCTCAAAGTATTGTTGTTTGTCGTGCCTGCAAAAAACGCCGTGTGTAAAAAGATATAAAGATGAGACAGAAAACACTTAATAGCGTGATGTCTTTACACGTGCACCAAATATCACACAGATATAAGGTTTGACTTAAAAGATATCGTGAATGATTTTGTTTTTATAAGAGTCCTGTAGAAAATCCGTCTTATAGGAGTTTGACTTACAGTATGTACTGAGCTGTGTCGACCTTGAATTAATTATTATTACCTTATTTCCACCGTTAACTATGTAGTTACATCACTGTTTTAACTATCAAATATCCCATTAGGATAAATCAATTCAATCATATATATAAAGTAGGGTTGTCTGTATCTGTGTGTGTCTCTAGCAGGCATCAATTTTGAACGCTTGATCCCAGAGCAAAACTAAGTGCAGATTTTGAATCAGCAGGTTCCTGCGGCTGTTTTACCTGGTTTATATTTAAAAACATTTATCATTATTATTTTATAATAGAAAGAAAAACTTTAAATTATATAAAAACAGGTAAAACACATGCGATGCTTAATAAAACATCCTACGGTTTTATTTTAGTACTAATAAACTTGAGAGTAGTATACTTCGGAATTCATAAACAAAATTGTTTACATTTTAAGAGGTCACTTTTACTGTGGTTAATTTATGACTAGGCAGGTTTTAAGCTAATTAGTCCTCTTTTTTGGTGGTGAACCCCGATTTAATCCAAAGAAAGTATTTTGCAACATTATTCGACTCTCTGCTTTTTCCTACTGAATCATCAGTACAAATTATTTACTTGAAAATTTGGTTGTTTCCTGATAATTTATTGCCCTATGTATCCCCCGAGCGAAGCCGGATACCTCCGCTAATTTTAGTATACAAAGTACATTTACTATATACATACATACCTACTACAGTATATACAGCAACTTATGTGTACTGCAATGATTTTAAATGTTGCGTTTGTTATTTCTTGTGCAACCAAAAAAATCTCTCTCTCTCTCTCTCTGTCTAAATCAGTTGGCTCTTAGACGAGCTGCTGTGGCCTTCATGGATCGACGCCAGCCTTCACGGTGTACTGTTCGTTGAGATGCTTGTTGAAAATTGCATCCAGCCCAGCCCTCGATGTCCGGCTGCCAGTTTCTTCGCGGCCTTCCTCTTCCAGGAGTAAATTCCACTTTGTCATGTCTCATTACGTTGCCATTGAATCTGATTTTCTTGCTGACGATTTGTGTGAATAGCATCAGTTTGTTGAAGTACCAATTGATTTGTCCGTCTGTCTCTCAACATATCCCAGAACAGACTAAGAGGCCCAACATCTAAGCACATGAACGGGATGAAGATTACATCGAGTTAGCCCATCAACTCGGAATTAAGCGTACAACGGCGTACAGCATAGTTCGAAGATATGTACATATCTACAGTCTGGGATGATGTACGGAAGGTGGATGACGAGATGAAGGCGAAAGTGCCGAACGTGTTTGAGCAATATCCGGCGTGCACGTTAAAGCAAATCAAGCATCGTATGAAACAGGAGATGCCCGATAAACCTCGCGTGAGCATTTCGACTAAGCAACCATACTCGAGGAGCAGCTCGTTTGTCTAAAAGAATCTCGAAGACGCACCGGTGGAACATAACTCAGTCACCAACTAACAAACTCGAAGAGACTACGCAGGAGGTGGAGGATATTATATCCAGAGCCGGAGTGGGGGCCCCCACAAGTAAGGATTTACAGTGCCAGGTAGATTTGCTGATAGCTGCCTGACAGAATGCAGGGCAATAGAAGCAGCGCTACTCGAAGTGGAGACGAAGGAGGGAAGGCAGTCAGCAGTAGTCCTCACAGATTCGAAGTCCGCAATTAAAAAACTGGGACGTGGAGCAAAGGGCCTGGACGACGTGGTTGGATCAATGATCTGGGAAACATCGACTGGAGACGATGGACAAGAAGATCACTTTCCAGTGGATACCGTCACATTGTGGTATTCACGGGAATGAAAGATCAGACCGACTCGCGGCAAGTGACGCAGAACTCGAGCAGGGAAACGCGCGATTGCCGCTGAGGATAACCAAGGCACGTCTAAAGAAGCGGTCCCGAGCGGCCATGGTCGGAAGGGGACGCCCGCCCGAGTACCCAGACAGGGAGAGTGAGGTGGTAGCGGCCCAACTAAGAAGCGGTCACTCGTTCTTCCTTCAAGTCTATATAACACCGCATTGGAGACACTGAATCTTCCACCTGCCCTACTTCCGACTCCTCCACATGCTCCTATTCGCCGAATATTTGAGCTCTCTCCGATTGTTGGTCTAGGAAGAGATAGCGAACACGGACATGCACACTAACACACACACACACACACACACACACACACACACACATTCCACGTATTTCTTTCTCTACGCTAGAGCGAAAGGGGGGGAGAAAGGACAAATCGTCATACGATCAATCAAGGAGGGACCCGATGAGAACTTTTATTGATAATCATAGCAGTGACATATGTTGTACAATCTTCTCACAGCAGGAAAATATACATAAATGGATGTAACAACAAAAGCAAAAATGGTGCAAGGAGCGGAGAGAGGGGGGGAGTGGATTGTATTATTTATTGCATTCCCCAAGTCCCCGACAGAACAGTCAGCCCCACACCTCGAGCAGTCCACCATTGTGTTACTCGACTACACCGATCGCTTTTAGCGGATCTCCAAGATGCCGTCATTGTATTCGCGAACGGGGAACCATTTTTTACGGATCTCCAGAATTCCGTCGTTGTATTCGCGAACTGGAGACCACTTCTTGCGTGCTTCACTCCGATCTCTGTAAATTGCGAAAAGACAAAAATTGGATTATATATATATACGATTAGAAAATAACACGAACCAAATCAACAAATTTTTTAGAGAAACCCAAGAAAGACCCATTTAATTTTATGTTTCTCTTTCATTCTTATTAGCCAGTCTTGTGAAGAGTTAATTACATTATCAGTTTCACAATCCCTATAGATTATTCTTGGTCTATATCTTTGTCACTCAATTATTAGATCTGTCAGATGTGAAGGGGGTTTGGATGATATGTTGTGATCTCTTCAAAGCGTTTGACAGAATCCCGCACTCTGGCCTCATATGCAAAAAAAACTGAAGCATCTTTCTCCTCAGAAACGAAACACTATGTAGTCCCGAATACTGTACTTTACTGCATGTTTCCAAGATTATATCTAAACAACCGCAGAAAGTGTGTGCGTACCGACAATAACACAAGTAATCCATCCGTCAGTTGTCCAATTTATATAGTGTCCCTCAGGGATCACAAATCGGTCCACTTTTGTTTATTTTACACGCGCAAAAATGCAGAGAGAAGAATAATGTTGCTAAATACTTTCTTTGGGTCAAATAGGGGTCAACCTAAGGGGGCTAATTGGCTTAAAACCTGCCTAGTCATAAATAAACTACAGTAGAAGTGACCTTTTGAAATGTTACCAATTTCACTTTTAAATTTCGAGGTATACTACTATCAAATTCATTAGTAGTAAAATAAAACCGTAGGATATTTTATTAAATATGTCCTGGTTTTAAATACACTTTTTAATTTTCATTAATTATTCTATAATATATTTTAAACCATGTTAAAACATCCGCAGGAACCTACTGAATCCAAATGTGCACTTAGTTTTGATCTGGGATCAACCGTTCAGTATGGATGTCCAGATGCACACAAATACAGACAATTCTACTTTATAAAGATGATTAGCTGTATAGTTTAAAACTGTTTTTAGTAATATGACGTTTTGTGTTCTGTTTTTCTTTGTTTGTGCACTGCTATCTATTATAATTCATGTTTTTGTAGTTACAAGATTATGTTGATATTTAATGTAGTGATTTTCATTTATTTTGAAATATATACGTTCCTCTTCTTCATCATCTATGTAATTTTTCTTCAGGTGCTTTTTCTCATCTTTCGGCATATTTTTCTTTGGCAACAATAAGGGTTATGCAATTACCTATATTAAAAAAGATATATTTGCATACTTCGTTTAAAATGACCGATTGATCATAAATTCAGCTCCAGCTGAAGCAATATTTCACCAACGAAATTTATCTATGAAACTAGTTCACTAGCTAAATAAAGTTGGTGATGTGTTTTCATTGATTTTCTCAATAGACGGATGAAAATCACATAAGCACTTCGAAATCACGACCTACTGTATAACTGAATTCTGTTAATGAATTGTTGCATCGTTTAATTATGTGCACGTATGCAATAAGTTGTTCATTGCGTCAAGTATCAATTCAGAATATACGACGATGATTTAGATGATTTTCTAGAGATTATGGTCTATGATTTAGAAGTGGATGACGATCAAGATGGAGAAGAACGGCAACTTTTCCTGTGGGTCGCGGAGAAAAACTGGAAGCTGCGTTTAAGTTTACAGAAAGCCCCGACGAAGTCACTGTATAGGAGTGGACAATTGACGAATTGAATACTTGACGACCACTTTACATTTCTGAAGCTCGAACGTTGAGCAAAGAGCTCTATCGGGCTAAACCTTGATGGAATATCTTCTGACTCTTCAATGTCATTTTCACACCCATGGCTTACAATATGATTTTTTGCACGAAGCGCATTTCTGGCATATACGCAACTGTCTAGAGAATGTTATGAAAGATAGACAAATAAAAGGTTTGGGATACAATCCTCAGAAAGCTGAAATATAGTTACTTAAGACATGGAGGCAACCTATGGGAAAGGAAAGTTTTAGTCTGCGAAAAACAATGCCGTACAACTATAACCAAAACACTTATATTTATGTTAGGAATTTGTTTGATTTTGAGATCTGGCGAGCACATAAAGCTTCGACAAGATCTGTTCAAGTTTGGGAATAGTGAAAATGGTGACAGATATTTTGAATACACTAAGCACTACAGTAAAGCGCATCAAGGAGGAATTTCAAAATCGTCACTATTGGCGAAAGTGCTGCTGGCAAAGGACGAACGATGTCCGGTTGCGCTTTTGTCAAAATGCATCTAAATTAGTGAGAATATCAAAAAGTCGACGCATTAGATTTGTGTGCCAAAAAAGGTATTTCCTTTTGTTGCGGCACCTACTGTATATTGGACAACATACGTTGGAAAAAGTTCATTCTCTAAATGAAAATCATATCCTTTCAATAACAATTGTAAACTCAGTGAAAAAGTAGTTAACCATTAACAACCTAAGTTGCTTTATATTTTATCAGCATCAATAGACTTTAAATAAACATAACTAGTCGTCGTACAAGAGGACATACTACTCAGTTTCGACTTCAAGTTTCATTTCTGTAAAACTCATACCGAAAAGTTGTTATAAATTAACCTTTGTAATTATGCTATTATAGTATGTCATAAATGACAGGGAATTATGTAATTTTGATAATCAACCAGCAAAGAATATCTCTGTATCAAATAATCACCCAAACAATCACATATTACAGTATCATCAGTGTTGCAATCATGGCAAAAATAATAGCTTTCCATGGCTATGGATATCGAGCGAGTTATAACTAATCTCAGTGTTTGGTTCCTTCATTTGCTAGAAATGTAAAAATGCAGTTTAAAGGTGTAAACTGCAAATAATCGTACATAAATTCAATGTTTATGTCCGTTGAAAGTTGATTTTAGTTTGTTTAAACGCGTGTATTAGCTCGGAATGTAACCAAACTAATATCGATTGCAAACAGGATAATTTCAATTTTTGTTTAAATTTCCATTCAAGCATTACAGTTCTTCTCTTTTTAATAGAAATTATGTCCAAAGGAAAAAATCTGAAACCCACTTAGCGGAAGCCCACTTACCGAAAACCCACTTACTGGAAACGCACTTATACGGGAAATGCTATAATCATGCTGTTGTACACAGATATAAATTCCAAGAAGGAATTTAGTAGATATTGTTTGTTGGGGTATCCCATAATTTCTGAATAAATGGCTTTTCAGTAAGGGGATTTTCTGCTAAGTGTGTTTCGGGTAAATGGGGTGGAATCGAATGAATAAAGACTAACAGATTTCTCTTACTTCACACAAGCACGCACACACGCACACCAGAACTACCGTCACCGTTTTTTCATACAGGCAGTCCGTCGGCCTCGTATAGTGTACGCCAATATCAACTCGCTTTCTCTCTCATCTCCTTTCTTCTCCTCACTCTCCGCGCTACGTAGTTATTGCTGCAACTGACTGTCTCGCGCGCACGTGAATCAATACTATGTGAGGTCATCATTAGTCATCATTCTACTAATTTATATTTTCACCGTCGGTATAAGCATACCACTTGTGAGTACTACACAAACTATGTAGCAAGAGATATTTACTAAGCTTAGTAATTACAAGTATTTTTAATCCCAAATGGCCGTCAAATAGGTGTCAAACTGTAGTGTATGTTGTGACCCGCCATTCATATGGTGGGTACCGAAAATTTCATCTCTCTCTGATTGATAGTTTAGGAGAAAATTGCACGCGCACACTCAGACAATTAATTTTGCAAGTTCTCAATTTTTCACATTCCAGGGATGTTTCAGATTGACTTTAATTATTAATTATCTATTTTGTGCTGGACAATAATTTTTCATTTCCTTTTTCTTTCAAGTGATTATATAAATCTTAAAAATTAATGCTAAAATATTTCTGCGTCGTCGACTATTAGGAGTTCATGTTTTACGCTGTAATTTGTCAGAAACGTTCCATTTTTATTTTCAGATAATAGCACCCTACTTATAGTAGTACCATTTACCACCGGATTCCTAGAGATTGGCAAAAATAATTAGTAACTGGCGTTCATTTTAAGAAACTGAGATTGGTCTTAATTAAAACATCGAATGAGTAGGAAGGAAGAGACGAGGTCTTACCGCTCCTTGGTATTTTGACTACGATATTTTATTACATCTTTAGTATCTCTCTTTTTGTGCATGGAGCCACATTATCCGTGAACCTCAAATCCAAGGAACGTCTCTTCTATTTTTCCGCTTCGAAGCAAACATAGTTGGACTTAATACTGAGCCTTGATGTATTCCTAGGGTTATTATCGGTATTTATCCCTCTACAAATGCCACAGTGTTCGATGTCCCCTTGTTAATAAATGTAGAAAACGGTGTACTGCCATTCAAAATAAAAAAAATTCTCGAACATGAATCTGGTATTAGTTTCCATTATTTTTTCTGCTTTAAACAGTTATTCAATATTTTTCGATAGTTAGTCATGCAGATTAGTGGTATGCTTATATCTGTCGAAACATCTGAGAAAAATATGAATTAAAAATTGAAGTATCAGATGTTAAGGCTATCGAGCGGAATTATGATTTCAGTGTGAGATGGGAATTCTGAAGTACAGGGCAAACGAAATTAAGTGACGAGATTTGGACTTCAGACCGCCAGGAAGGCTGGCATTCCTTTGATTGGCAGCACTTAATGCGATTAGCATTTTGAGTGTCCATACTGAAAACGTGTGCAAGCAACTCAAATACCCGCATAATCCATAATGTTCGTCTGTCGGAAGATTCATATATTTCATTATTTGACTTCTATAGACACCATCGAGAAGTTACGAATTTAGAATCCATTAATCCTATATCGCGTCTGTTCTAATATATGAACTTTACATTGTTGAACAGAACTTCAATTCGATTATCTAAAGGACTACAACCAATGTAGAAGTTGCGAAAACGAAAAGAAAATCTTCACCAAAGTAATAAAAATTTGAAATAAAAATATATCTTGCTGAGACGTGTTAAATAAATATTTCACAATTACTTATGATTATAGATTAGTCTTCTGTGTAAATGAAAAATCATAGCTAATATATTAATTGTTGCACCTGTATCAAATAAGTGAATAATTGATGAACTTATCATGAAATATGTCTAAAAAACAAAGCTATTAAAATTGATAAAAATAACTGAAGACTAACCAGTTGAAAGTTTTACTTCTACTTTTAAACTATGCGCCCTCTACATATGTACTGTATATCCTGTTTTCGCTATCTATACAGATAAAGTAATGTAATAAAGTTATGTCAATTTTGGAGAATGACAGTAAATGAAAAAGGAGTAGTTATGAGTAACACCGACAAATAAATGTCTAAATGATTCAGAACTCATTTAAAATTATTTATAACAAATGGGAAAAGACAACAAAAAAGTTAAACAATTAAAGTAATTTAAAAAAAATGAAAGTTGCGCCAGTTAAAAACATCGCGTGCATTTCAGTTGATGATGCTCACCGAAATGTTTAAATACTTTTTGAAAATTGTGCCAGTTTAATCCAGCACAGATAAACAGAGAAGCTAAAACAATAAAACTTTAACCCTCGTCTGAATACACGATCTTCTATAGACAAACTGGCACAACTGATTGCCCTGAAACTAGAAATTATTTCCCTATGCGTTTTCTCATTTTATCTCACGAAAAGATTAATCCTTTATACGAAATAGACCGCATAAAGTTTTTTCCACATTATATGGCATTTTTTCAACAACAAAAAAGAGTTTTGGAAGAAAATATAAAAATGGGCGTTTGTCTGTAAAATTATTTCTGCGTTTTATCTGCGACATTGATGGCAGGACAACAATTTAGGAATAGCGTGTCATTCTTTTATATTTATTTTCAAATATTGCCACAACTGATGGCGATCGGCGTTTTCATTATACTGATCGCCCCTATAATTAAACACATAAATCATTGCAATAAGATATCAGCGGTTGGTTATCAAAATTATGACAGTCAAATTAGAATATTAGCGACCAGCCGCAGTTTATTGAGGATTTTTCAAGAAATAACGACTGGTCATTCTGAATTTGTACCATATAAAATGTGTACTGTAACTGCACTGTAATATATGTGTGGTTCCTGCTGCAATGAAGTGCTAGTGGGAGCAACAAACCGAAACTAAGATTCGACCACAGTGATTCAAGTTGGATAACTGGATGATTTTATGTACTGTATTTCATACTTTACTAAACAAAGATACAAACACATACATCTTTCACTTCTTACGTTGAAGCAAATGTCAGATGTCGCGTTATCACTGCGGTTATACTTGTAGAATAATTGAATCCAAACAAAGAGAACTTTTCCGCCTGGTTGGCTTTGCTCTGTAAGAAGTTTCTTACTGATTCAAACAGGCTGTAAAGGGGACCTGTGTGTTAGCAGAAAGCATTATAAAAATTCACTGCAGCCTGGCGTCACTCAGCCGCAACAGCATGGGTCCGAATGTTTGCTGACGCATTACCAAGAGAAAAAGAATAAAAGAGAACAGGAATTAGAGAAAAGGAGTTTAGAGGTTTTTAGTAAGTTCATGCCAACGGTGTCTATCGTGAGCTATGTAGCAAGTGTGTGGATTTTCTAGATTCATCAGAGGTGTTTGATGTGATGAGGTGGAGTCGGGAGAAGAAGCTCACTCTCAAGTGAGGGGACTTGTCTAAGGTTTAGTCCTCCCCTCTAACGCACTTTCAAATATTGCAGGGCAGGAACGACTTGCATAGTTCGGTGATAGAAGTGCTCAACCGAGCGCAGTACCCATCGACTCCAAATGAGTCCGTGCGTTTTGAGGAGGAACTCCCATCGTTGCATACGATTGTTGGACGTGAACTGCAGAAGTCTATTTGTATCCCAAACCCGAGTCATCGCCCCGAAAGCCTGGTCTTGGAGAAGGAAGTGCCTTTACTACCTCTATTAGACGCTGTAGTAGTCTTGGCAAGATGGGCAGTGAAATTTGTGATAATATTGCCATATTGGCATCATCCAACCACACCTGGAAATCCTCCCAATCACGTCCTCCCCGTGGCAATGGGAGAACGAAGGATGGGTGAGTATCAACCGCTCGCTAAGTGGTGGCAGATGTCGTGTTATCATTGAGACTGTCCGTTCGGGGAAAGCGCTGGATGCCATCTGCTCCTTTTGACAGTTCGACCTCATCATTCATGCGGATGGGTCTGCTTAGAATGGCCGGGTGGTATGCTGCGCGGGGGTAGGCTGCGCTTGTGACTAACAGTTTGGGTGAAAACTTGAGAGTACTGGCAACTCGGCGGTTTGTAGGTGCGCAGATCACTTCGTCCTTGGATTTGGCGTTTGATTGGTTTGTGAGCGAAGCTCGGGGCAATTATGGGTTTCGACAGTATGTCTTGTTCGCCTTGGCAGATTTGAGCAGCGGGACGTCTAACTGTAGTCCATATATGGCTTGGTCAGATCCTCTAGCAGCCGGTTAGGAGAAAGGCAGACTTCCACTGGGTTCCCAGTCACGGCGGGGTTCATATAAATAAGATCGCGGACAGAGAGGCTATGGAGGTTGTTGTTGTTACTCAAGACTCCTGACTTGGGCCTAGACAGGTTCCAGGGCTGTCCCCAATGGAGAGTGATCAAATGAGATGAGGGTTAGAATCTGCAGGGGTTTACGAAATGACTTAATCCCGATCTCAAAGATGTTTTAAATACTCCATGGCAATGCACATGCCATACTCTGTTATCATAACAGCGTTAGGAAGACCGAAAGCACCATTTAAAATTGTCTATTTGCTTATCAAGAGATACATTATCGGTATCCTTGAATATCCAAAGGCAAAAGCTGCTGTCTAACCCAGGACTGAGGCGATCCCCGTGTCCAACCCAAGACTGAGACGATCCCCGTGTCCAACCCAAGACTGAGGCGATCACCGTGTCCAACCCAAGACTGAGACGATCCCCGTGTCCAACCCAAGACTGAGACGATCCCCGTGTCCAACCCAAGACTGAGGCGATCACCGTGTCCAACCCAAGACTGAGACGATCCCCGTGTCCAACCCAAGACTGAGACGATCCCCGTGTCCAACCCAAGACTGAGGCGATCACCGTGTCCAACCC
>JAUYWV010125635.1:0-11446 GCA_032274565.1 Nematoplana nigrocapitula
ATTTTTACAATTTTTAGTGTGAATTTTTGTCATGTTTAGTGCAATTTCATACTTGCCCTTATAATCGATGATCACTTGATTTGTCTCATCAATACCTTTACAATAATATATAAACTTCGTTCTATATAATGTCATTAAAAAAAACATTATTTTCGTTATGGCGCTCCACAATGACAAAGTATAAACTTCGTACTATAGTCTGTTCGAATCAAAAGATAATGTAATTAAAGAGACCACTATTTTCTTTACGGTACTCGATTTAACTCATCAATAGCAATGTATAAACTTTGTACTATGGTCTGTTCGAATTCGAAAAGAAACCATTATTTTCATAGGATCATATGATTCAACCATATAAAAATTCGAAAAATTCAATTTTCAAGTTAAAATAAAGTGTTACCCCTGTTTACTATATGTAAGTCGTCTGATGGTAAATTAGGGAAATTCCACGTGACCTTTATGACGTACTCCACTCTGAATGGCTCCTTGGAGTGACCTTGAGATTACCACGTGACTATAGCACATGACTTACACATGACGTTGACGGTACTACGCTCTGATTGGCTGTTTCTAAGGGGAATTCCCAAAATCTATTTTAGGTGAGTTTGAGGCTGAATTTATCCTACTACTGAGGGGCCAGGCCCCCTAAGCAGCTCAGTTATTTTTACGCTTCTTGATAGCCGTCTCGAGTTCTATGTGTGACATACGTGAACACTACGTGTTTATTCCTGTGCAGTCTTGCGTTGACAGTGTTCAACGCTTCGATTCTCCTTTGTCATGACTTTGTTATTTCTACATTATGCCCTGTCCGCCCTTTGATGCTCCACCGATTTCTTCTTGCTGACATTGGCATACATTTTGATTAAGGTATCTGCTTTTTCCTTTGCTGTAAAGAGACTTGTTCTCGTACACAATGGTTATGTTTTTTACCACTTCCGGTGTACGGTTTATTCTTCTAATGATAGTCCATGTTTTCCGGACTCGGTGTGAGTGGAAAGGGTGCTTGCAAATTCCCTCAAAGCTGATCGCTTAGCTCACAAATGATTTCTTTGATCTCTTGGCATAGTCTAAGCCATTCTGCAAGATCTTCATGCGAAAGATATGCCGTGTTTCTTGCAAGATTATGGATTTCTACTGACTCTTGTACAGTTGGTATTCCACCACTATTTTCAAAAACGAAATCATTATCAAGACACCTATTAGTTCCTAGATCATATTTTTGTGTATGGGACCACAGGTAGGTGGTATGCATTGAAGTCACATGCTATGATAGCCTCATTTCCATTGAAAGTGTTGTCTGATTCGAAAACCGGCCTTCTCGACTCTCCCTCTCTGGCATTTCTGATCGGTGGAATGTATATATTACAAACAATGGAGCGTCCATAGGTGAGTAGTAATTTCTATGCGAAAAACCTTTGGTTGTATTGTCTTCTCCAAGATCAATATCTTCTAGCTGTTTACAAGACAATATTTCACTATCTTCAATTTTGACTAAGGTGATATAAAATGCCGCCCTTAGTGCCCCTGTTACTTCTAGGAGTCTTTCTGTCACTTCGAAATATGTTCGAATCCATTTTTGGAGAAATTAACACTATCCTTCAGACCCGTTACCTGTATAGCAAAGCCATCTGTGTTTTGTGCACGTCACAAATATGTTCAAGCTCGGTTTTCCTCAAACGGATGCCATTCACATTCAGTTGGAGAAAGGAAATAGAGCTGGTGGGGTCATATCCCGCCCTGGTCTGCGGCGGACCGCCTTCTAAATTTGCAATGGATATAAGACGCCATACGTTGTCGATAAGTCTATCTATAGGGATCGGGCTGTGGCTGATGTAGTATTTATCAGATATCGGGACATCTGTTACCATATTGGTCCTGTCTCACTTCTTCGACTGGTACCCGGCGCTGTTCTGCACGAAGCACCTCTCGCCAACTTGAATGGGCAGTTAATGGCATGAGTGAGCATCAAACAGGGTCTCTTGTAACCGAGCTTAGAGCGTTCGCAATGATAACTCCTTCAACGACCACGTCTTTTGCTACGTCGACCTGCTGCGCAGACATATTATTTATAGCCTAACATATCATTTGCATTTAAACTGCATCTAAATAGTAATATTTATAGGCAAATTTATGACTGGTAAACAGTTACATATTTTCCATGATAGCAAAAGCAATATGGTTCAGCTTCTACTCTTCTATCAAGACAGTCTTAAGATCTGAGTCGGGCTTGATACTGGCTTAGTGGAGTTTCGTTTCGTTACCACCCGGAGAGACTGAAAACTGAAATGATGAAAGCCCATATTTGAAAGAAATTTACCAAATCTTTAACAGAAGCAAAACAATCTAAGTGTAACGTCAAATATTTCTCTAAATATAAAAACCGTTGCTAAAATTATATGGCTATAATGTTCTTTAAAGGAAATATATTAATAAGTAGTCTATTATTTTAGTATACTAAAGTTTAATATAAGATTGCACACTTTTATTATACCGCTCAGTTCAATATGACTCGTGGTAGTTTTAAAATCTTCACTTTGGATTCGTATTTTCAATACCGTAATTAAACTAATAATATATCATATGGTAATGAAAATCTATTATTTGAGAAAAAAAATTTTTACCTAAAATTTTTTGATATTTATCATGTAATAATTATTGTTATATAATAATACATATGGTTTTATTACATTTATATTTTGCCGACAATATTCTGTTTATAGTGCAGTGAGCAACATAGATAGTGGACTGTTAAACATATTTTTAAAAGTATGTTGAATAGTATGATTTTTTCTTACAGCTGTTATATTATAAATGTTGGGGATGTTATATTATTATTATTAAGCAAACTGTGTCTGTGCAGATGATTGGTGAATTAATATTTTTAAAAAGTTAATCACCATCTTGACTGTTCAAAAATAAAAAGGTGATGAAATGTGTATAAAACAGTGATATTAATTTGTTCAATGCCTATTACCTTCCTTAATCATCTACTTTAGTCATTTAATTTTGTAATAATTTGTCAACTTTCTGGATAGCTGATTCGGCAATAGGGATAGTTAAGAAAAAGAGAAAAATGGTTATTAAATATTATTTTTTATTAATTAATCCAATTTGTCAACAATCTGGTTAATTCAAGCTTGATTCAATATATATATACCAAACTCAAAGGCAAAAACTAATAAAAAATTTTAAAAGGGCATATAATTTGGTTATTCTTTACTTTTTCAAATTAAACTATTTTTTCTTTTTTTCAAAGTTTTCTAGTTATGATTAAGTAAAAACAATAAGATAATAAGAATGATATTATTTATTTATTACATTATTCAATAATATTATTTTTTCATTACATATATCGATAATCATTTTACTACAATTACAATTATAACCAGGGCTGGTATCACTCCTGAAGGAGAAACTCCTTTCAGGAATCCTTTCACCGACATCTGTCTCTAACCAGTCGTGGCCATGTGCCCCCAGATATATTTTTTTACTTAGTTAATTATGATAAAAAACTGAATAAAGAAGAAATAATTTAACTTGTAAAAGAAAAAAATAACTAATCATTTTTATTATATCAATACATAATCAAATACAGCAATTATCCAAACTTCAATACTTAATTCTACTTTCAAAATATTCTATATATTTGTTTATCAAAAATAATTTTCTTTCTAAGCTCATTGATTAATAAAATTAGAAAATATTTATGAATTTATCTATATAACATTTAATTTAATTATATAAAAAATGCAGTAAATACAGTTCTAGTTACCGGAATCCTATATTACATTGTTAAAGTTCCAGTCACTGGAATCGTGTATTGTGGAGTTAAAGTTCCAGCCCCCGGAATCCTATATTGTGGGGTAAAGTTCCTGACCTCCCATATGCATAGAGTAGAAATATATCATAGAATTATATCTCTCAAAATCTCAATAACCAGAATCGTGTGTCATGGGGTTATAATTCCCAGACCTCCCGTATATATAGAATAGAAATACATAGTGTTCCGTATCTCAAAATCTCAATGACTTGAATCCTATATTGCGGACTTATAGTTCCGGACCTCTCGTATACATAGAGTAGAAATATATAGAGTTCCATTTATCAAAATCAATGTAATATATCTATCAAAGAATATATATAGATAGATATATAATATCTATCAGAGAAATTTTGACTTAAAAAATAGTAGATCACTATATGAAGGTTTATTATTATTAGTGATGAAGTAATTTAAAATTTGTTTCTGTTAATTCATTAGGTATAGAATTTTATGCATATTTATTTTATCCTATTTTATACAGATTTCTTATCTTTGATAAATATATTTCCATATTTTACATGACTAACATTTTCTAAAAAGGAAAAGAATTACCTCAAACAGTAATATGCACTATTATTAACTATACAAAAATTATTCTGCTAACATGAAAAAATCAAAAATGTTTCTACTACAGAACTTTAAAATGGAAGGTTCCTTATTTAGCATATTAAACTTACACAAAATTGAAAATTTATTGTGGTGCACAGCTGCACATTTTGATGCAAATAATATACCTGATTTTCATTTACAGTAATTTAAAAAATCTCCATGTCTTAATACCCCTAAATACCATGACAATAAGTTGATTAACTAGCAATAAAAGCATTTATGTACTAATAGCATGTGGATTTCTATCATTGAAAAATATGTTTTCAGTCATCTAAATTCCTTGTTAAACTTTGACCTCAATTCAGGGTTAGGGTTAGGGATTACAATTAAACATAGGCAAATTGCATTGGAAATAATTCAACCATTTTGTTTGTAGTGATTAGTCTAGTATTAACCCTCTTTCAAAGGTGTTTTTCAGGTATTAGAATCAGATTAACCATTTAGTAAATACTTTTAAAGTGAGGTCAAAGTAGCTGGGTTAGTCAAGTATTAACTTGACTAGTCTTGACTTTTGGACTAGTCCCAGATTAATCCATAACTTTAACCTCACAAAGTGTCTCTTGTGGCATTTGTTGATTAGAAATTCAGGAAATTACATTGTTTCTGTTAAAATATGCCTACTTTTTTATCCTTAGACTAAATTTATGCAAAAAAGTTCTCATCTGATTCATGACAAAACATATATTAATAAATTTTATATTTTTATATTCATGGTAACACACCTTTTCACTTATTAATGTGAATAGTATTCACAAAAACAATTCAGATTTATATATGCAATTTTTTTTATTCTACTCTTACTAGGAATATTCAAAACTATGTGTATATGTAGTATAAGTAGAGGTATTTTTATTTATAATTTACCTTTCTATTATATATACTGTATAGTTTTAATATAAAGTATTGTTAGTTACCTGAATATCTTTTGAATTAAATATTTAATTTGGTATTTTTTTCGAATTTGTAAGGAAAATATGTTGTACAAAATCAATTTGATAAAAATTACTTTAGTTTAAAATTTCTTTTTCCTATGTATCTATTCAGTGTTTCAGCAATTGCTTAGTGGAAGGTAGATTTTGCAGTGTCTGTATATTATTTCTTAAAAAATATAATTTGACAGTTTTCCTAATTTGTTGTAAGCATCTGAGAATTATGGCAAATTGTAATATATTTTAGCCATGTATACTTTTTTATTTATTATGGTATATATTATTAACAAATACAGTGTTGAGAAATATTAACAGTATTGAAAGGTAATATTGCCAATACAATTCATTCAAGTAATTAGTTACACAATTTTGAAAATGAATTTTGTAAATAAATTTCACAAAAAGAAGAGCAACACCCAGAGAGATGGTAACATAGCAGTGTTTGTATAAGCTGCAATTTTTTTACTTTCCAATAACTTTTTATTTTTCAAAAGCTAAAAATATTTAGAGGCGTTTTTAGTTGGCTACTGTCCTAGTTACAGTTACCCAGTTAACAATTATATTACATTTCTTTTTTATAATATAGTGACTTAAGATTTTAAAATTTATTCACCATTTATTTATTTATTTAGTATGGTTTATATATTAAAATATAATTCAACAAATTTCTACCCTGCAAATTTTCCAATTGACTGGGAGCTTTTACTTTGTAATTGGGCTGTGGCAACACTGACATTATATTTATTGAAAATCTGACATTTTTTATTATTTGTCACAGTATCATTTTCAAGGGTGTTGTACATTAGGACAAAAGTTTGATAATGGTGAACATAAATGTAAACATCTAATAATGCATCAAAACACTTAATTAAATAAAATAAAACACATACAATTAGGAAAACACTAAGATGAAAATTGGGGCAGTCATTTATAAGGGACTTGTTGAACTCTGGATGAAATTGTTTAATCAACACTGCATCCTTCAGCATAGTTTCATATTCAGTCATGCATGATACCAAAACTCTAAAACAGTCATCCATGTTGGCATGACAGACAGGACCCACCTTCTTCAGACCCGAAGATGTCTCATTGACCTGATAATGTAGATCAAGCAGGGATCAAGTCAACTTATACACAATACAACATTTCAGGTCAGATGGTATCACATCATTTGGTGAGAAATAACTGCCCACCTTTACAGTTTGCCAAGCCACATGTACAGTAAGTCCTTGCCAGCCTTAGCCACAATATTCACTAGAGTCTTCTGAGGATATTTATAATAATTCCCCATAAAAGAGAGTCAGAAATGTACAACATAAGACCTAGAACTAGTGACATGAGTTGAGATGTTATTCTCATTTGTCAGATAAAACAGAATTAATACAAGAATTAATGAAATGTTTAGGATAACCATTTAAACAAAACATTTTCACAAGCTTACAAATAAGAAGTAATGTTTCCAAATATTTGATGAGATCAATTTTTCAAGAAAATATAGAAGCAGAACCAAATTAGAGGAGAAATCAGAATGGGTGGGTTTTCTGAATATCTCACTAGAGCAGTTACCAAGAATCAATTTAAAACCTTAATGTCTAAAAAAGAGATTGAGTTGTTGTTCTTAAGCTCATAGGTGAACTTATTTCTAAGGTGACAAGAATTCATGTGACCAAGAAAGCCAGGGATATCAAAATTAAAAGAAACAATAATAACGTGTCATCAACATATCATCTGTGTAAAAAAGTGGGCGAATGGCAGCTTTCTCTGACCATTTCCTTCATAAGCAGCCATGAATAAATTAGGTAAGTTAGGGCCTAGGGGAGATCTCATAACCACAATCAGTTTGTTTATAAAGATCAGACTGATAAATAAATTTACCCGAAGTGGCAAAATGCAATAATTTTTTAAAAGAATACTGAAAAACTTACGATGATTGGAAGAGCTATAGACAAGAGAAACAGCTAAATTAATTAAATATTGGTGAACAGACTAGAACCATCCAAACTGAGAAATTTATAAGACAGTCATTATTTCATTCATACTCTTTAAGATTACGAAGAAATTTAGTTGAAGAAGATAGCCATAAAGATTTAGGGATACAAGGGACTAAAATGTTAAGTTACTGAGTCAGCCTATACTGAGTAATTCCAATCATGCTAACTACAGGCCTAATAGGACAATTAAGTTTATGAATTTTGGGAAGGCCATAATATCTACCAGGTTGAGAGTCATTGTGATAAATAAATTTCACAATATCAGAATCCACAAAGGACTTAATGTATTTATTATTAAAACATTTAAGATAGTTTTCAGTTTTTTAATTTTTTTAAACTGAAGAGTTAATTTTACCTTCAATACATTCCCCTCCTGAACTATTTGTATAAAATAATTGAAAAATGATAAATTCGGTAAACTTCATCATGTGACCATCTCATTTTAACTTAAAATATTTAAAAATACATATGTTAAGGCTATACTACAACACATGCTAAAGCAAACAAGCATTGTATGAATATTACTTTAAAAATTGATAATGTAGCTTTTGTTTTCACTTGTAGTTTAAAAATCTGTTTTAGTTGATTAAAACTTTATATATTTTTTAGATGAATTGTTCATCTTTTGGGTAAAATATTCATCAAAATGTTTATCCAAAATCTTAAGTGAAAAATATTAGATAATCTTTATGCAAATTTCTTGTCTGGTTTCAGATGCAGTATCTATTCTGAAGAAATCCATAACTTTTTGTAAGGACTAACAGTTTAATTATTATAAAAACCAGAAATACGAAGCAAAATAGAACAGTTAAGACAGTAAAAACATTGAGAAAGTTTCTCAAGTCTAATCAATAAAGCCTCCTTAATTGAGAGTTCAACATAGGATATGCATGGATCACCTATGTACTCCACTTATAGACAACACTTGATTTGAAAACCATAGGAGTTATCATCCTTCAGACCAAAATACGAAACCTTTTGGGAGGAAAGTGCAATCCAGTCTGAATTATAACCAGCAGATTAATACACTGATAGATTTCCTTGAAAAAATAATCAGTTTTCTGCTCATTCTTCCACCATGTCTCTTCCTGTTTCTCGGTATTTTTCTTTACCATTTCTTGGTCGTTCCTCGCTGAACTTTGCCAAGCAGTTGTTTTTATGATTCAGTTCAGATTGCATTTTCCTCAAAGAAGGCTATGGATCCTTTGAGAATGATATTCTATCCGAAACCTGTTGAGAAATTTTGAGTTTTAGAATTTCTTATTCTAAGGCCAACACTTTACCTGATAAAAATAGGAATGAATCATTGTTAAAATTACCCATATCCATATAGGTATATCAGTATAGAATCACTTTTTGTTTCAGATGAAGCCAACTATGACAATTATTTGGTCAAGTATTTATTTTATTCTGAGCATACCTGCGGTGTTCAGAGTGTTGGCAAACCCGACGTCGTACATGAAAGTCACTAATACGTTTACAGAAGGCTCTAACTTTTCAAAAGTTCTCTTCAGAAAAGTGGCCAGCGGCGATTATATCTATCTGTCGGGTGTCAATAAAGTGTACCAGTTGCGCACCGACCTGACAATTCGTGCTGTTCACGTCACAGGACCAAAGAACATGTCCGTTTTCTGCGGTCAAGCACCCTGCGAAATCGTCGCCTGTCCGTCCATTCGCAAGGATAGTCTTCCGCCGGGATACACATCTGAGTACTGCGGTCCAAGGCCGACCAATACCATTGTAAAAGCTTGGACTATGGATGACAGCGTTCTCTATGTTTGCTACAATGTCTATCACGGATTCTGCGAACGTCTGCGACTCGACGACATCCGCTCAGTTATACCTGACCCCGGTACCAATAAGTATCCTGTTGTCGGCAGTGACCTAATAACACACTCGGCACTGGTTGCCACCAAAAATCACATTGTTGTGGGAACTGAAAAGGACCACTATGACGATGTGACCCTGGCACGCTTTCCATCCATGTCGGTGAGGAATCACGACTTCTCTTTCCTGAAGAACCCCGACGGCTCGGTCGACAGTCAAATTGGGTTTCTGCGATTCTACGACGAAAACATGGATTTCCATATTCACTACAAGTTCGCCTTTCGCCATGTGTCAAAGCAGTCGATGAGCAATCGTCAGAGGGTCTACCTGTACTTCGTGGTTGTCCAGAAGGAGAGCATGGATTCGAAGCGGTGGCATACGCGAATCATACGCCTTTGCGAGGATGACATCGGATTTTATTCATTTGTGGAAGTTACCCTGAGATGCTACTCCGAAGAGCAAACTACGAAAGTGAGTGGAAACAGTTTTGTTGCTTTTGATGATATAGTAATCATTTTATAGATTCAAATGACATTATTGTTTTACCGCGAAAGGTCAAATTCACATTTGCCTATCGCGAATTGTTTATATAAAGTTCGAGCAAAATGGGCTAAATTTCGAACTGGAAGAGTAAAGCGAATGAGATCGATATTTTTTCTTAGGCGGATGAAGTCTTGCAAAAGTTAAGCGCACAATTTTATCTCGGACAGGCATATAATGTGCGAAAACTTTTTTTTTTGGAAATAAATGACGAATTTTCAAAAGAGTGCATTTTCAGCCATGAGTCTCTATGTATTGCAACTTCCTATATGGCAACATTGACTGATAGGAATTATTCTCGTGATGATTGAATTTGACAAATGGAAATTTTGAAATTTACAACACAAGTAGGATTACCCGTATAGCTTTAGTAATCGCAGCATCTGCAGAATTCAAATTTATTGATTTTGCTTGGAATCAATCAGGCTATACTGGAGAATTCAAATTCCTGAAGCATATTGATTTAGCATCGCAGCAAAAACATCGTTTTTGGGGGTATTTTCTGCTGCGGGTCTCTCATTTAGATATTTTTCATCTCGTGGCTATTTTTCCCATGTTACCCATTGGCGTAGCATTGTTTTGAGTCATCGAGCATGCAAATCCGTCAAGAAAGTTGGTAGAAAAATACCGGTCAGACATACCCACATACATACACATACATACATTTCTCTAATTATTTACAACATTTGCTACTTTACAATTTATTAAGGTGAGATTGACATATTTGAATATTTAAATCAATACATTGCAGGGCAAGTGAAGCTTATATATTGAGGGGCACTACAATGTGCACTACACAGTGCTAACATCGGGAAAGAATTCCTATGTACGTATGTAGGGGAAACTAAAGCGATATATACAAAGGGCACTACGCAAAGCTACATACAGCTAAAGCTTACATCGGGCAAGAATATGAATAGGAAGGAGCCTGATATAATATAAAAAGTGGCATTAAAAATTGCGAGCCCCAAAGGGAAGGAGGCTGGACTGAAATCTGACCGTTTAGCACTGAAAGTGAACTGGCGTCTAGATCCAAGTGAAAATGGGTAGCGGATCGGAGATGGGGGTTTAGCAAAAGGCTCCGAAAGAACTCTTTGGTAGAGTTGTCACGACGGGATTTCAGTGAAGTCTAAACATACGACAAAACTCCGATGATAGCAGTAGCGCGTTTCTGGATAGATTCTAGCATATTCTGCTCTCTGTATGTGAGGGATGTATGGAACACTGGCGCAGCACGTATTCGAAGATGGAGCGGATCATCAAGTTGTATACTGTCGTCATTTCTTCAACTGGTGTATTGGCTCTCTTCAACATGCGCAATATGTAAAACCTGAGGGGTGTTTTGTTTTAATCAGTAAGGCAATGTGGTCGTCCCATTTCTATTTGTCGTTGATGGAGCAGTCAAGAACGTTTGCGCACTGAGTTGGTTTTATTGTATCGCCGTTCGTTTTCAGTGAGGGCCATGAGAAATTCTTTCTGTGGAACGAACTCTTAAGTTCCTTTGTCTTGTCCGTATAAACTTTCATGTTATTAGCATCAGACCATTGCAGGATTTCATCTGCGATTGCCTGCATTGCAGAGTCAGAAGGAGTCATAACAATCTCAATGACATCATCATACTTAATATTTGCCCTTACACTGTTGATCATGATTAATGTATTTATATAACATCAAGTCAACAGGCAATGTCCAACATGCTCAGTCCCTGTCTACACAGTGTGTCCTCA
>JAUYWV010125646.1:0-11445 GCA_032274565.1 Nematoplana nigrocapitula
GCCTTTTTATACTTAACTTTTGGACACTATTCTGCATTATTTATATTTATCGTGAACAGGCAACTAGATTGTTGCGAAACATCGAATAAACTTTACTGTTCTCTTTTATTGTCTTGTCCCTGCTACTGGGGACTTCTTTTATTATGTTGAATGACCTATTGTTGAATTTGATTGTTTTAGAGGTCATTTACTTATTAAATTATATAACGCAAAATTTGCCTTTTCTTAACCACCACCCCACCCTTATAATGCAGTTATAACGCTAGACGATAAAATGGCCCGCCCCCTGTTATATAGCACTGATTTCTGACCCACCCCTTTTAAAAATATAATATGAACTTATTTGTTTTATTATTCCCTTCTATAGTCCAAGCCTCCCAAGGTACTAATCAGGGAATATTGCAGTATATATAAGTATATAAGTATATTTAAGTATTCCCTGGTACTAATTGAAAAAGGAATACAATTAACTAAATTTTAGGAATTTAGTATTGGGGTGGGTGCTCTTTTGGGAATTTAGTGCACATTATAAAAAATAGAAACATTATAATTATGAAAATTGACTCGGGTTATATAAAAGTCTGGAAGAACTACAACCACACCCTTACAACGCTTAATAACGGCAGGTCACCCCTCCCCCCTGATGTGTGTGAACGGCCCCTTACTTTTTAACTTTAACGGCAAAAGGTGAGGAGCATAAATTCTAATCTCAAGTTGAAAATCCATGTGTCATTTCCAACTTCGTCTTTTGACAGTGAGTGGTGAGGGAACCTGCTTCTATGGTCATCTGGGATTGGTGCTACAGCACTGCTGCTTGGTCTGTCGTATGGTGGCCATGTTGGGTTACAGTGAGAGTCTGTTGAAGTACCTGGGAGTTACGCATTTTACCTTTTGTATATTGCATTAGAAATTAACTGAACAGGGTTCGTTCGTTTGTGTTTAAAGCTAATACAGGACGATAAGTATTTGTAAAGTCAAAACACTTCTTTTCTTTCCAGCTAAAAGTCGGCCATTGGGAGAAAGTTATTGACAAGGACTTTACTTTCGACACTTTCGGGAAAACGGAACTTGACGATTACAGACTTTTCATAGTTCGATTTACCGTTACTCAAAACACCAAACACAGAAGGAACTTTATGAATTTGACTATAACGGCACACAGTAAGTATGAATCCAATTCCTTTCCATTGGCGTGCCTATAGTCTGCAGGGAACAGTTATGATTTTACTCTTGTAGGGTTACGCGTTTTTTGCTGACCATTTCCGCTCAATCGCTTAAACTGAGTTTGGTGTTATCACCGCTGTTCGCATTGAATCTGCTAAAACGGTTCTTTCATCGCTAGTTCATTTTTTGTCTTTATTTCTGCCTCTTCAAATTCATTCACTGAATTTGGAAGTAAGTTGTCTAGCTATACGTAGTCTAACTCATAGAGTACTCTCTGGTCTAACTAATGATATATATATATATATGCTGGAAAAAATGTTTTTTTCTCATAACTGAGGCAGAGAAACACATCCACAATGCCACAATGCTATTTGGCAATAGAGACTGGTTTTGCTTACGTAACATTAACAATTTTTAGTAGTTTTTAAAAGAGGCGTAAAAATAAAAAATACATAAACAAACGTTACAGAAAAAATTAGAATAATTCAAAAACAGATAATAAAAGACGCCATTTTAGCCAACGACGTAATAATAGAAGGGGAGCAGTCATTAATTTGAGTTGAGTCCCGAATTGCCAGGAAGGTCAAAGTTGTCCTTCTTTGAATCTGGCCAAACGTTTGAAATGGCTCCTATTAAAACAAGAAGGATGCTACACCCTTACCAATTTCCTTGTACAATTGATCGTTACACGTGGTATATTGAATAAACCAAACGACATTTATCCAACGATGGCTATTGATCGTAATGTAAAAAGTATTCAGTTAAATCATGATAACTCATACTATTGGTAGAACATCCGCAGGAACCTGCTGATTCAAAATCTTCCCTTAGTTTTTGTCTAGGATCAACAGCAAAAAAATTGATTCCCAGCAACACACGCACACACACACACACAGAGAGAGAGAGAGAGAGAGAGTGTGTGAGAGAGAACTCTACTTTAAATTTTAAATTCTTAAACAATATATTTTATAGGAGAAAGATTCAGTCAGAGTTGTACTGCGGATATTAGTAGTCAACTGGCATAAAGCGCGATCTCACCTAGCAACAACCCCGTCAACATCGCTAAGAATTGGCTTGCTCAAGAAAACATTTTATCTTCAAACTTTGTTTCTTGTTATAGTTGTCAGAAGAAGATTAGAAATACAAATGGAAGCTTAATCGAAAATGGCCATATGTCATCATTATCACCTCCTTAGTCGTGCCGGCCGTAGGTGCACCCAGTTATGTACACCCAGTCTCCATTTTGTTAGGTCTCTGACTTTCTCTTTCAATTCCTCCATTGAACATTCACTCCATTTCTTCAAATTGTCAATCCATTGTCTCCTTGACCTTTAGCTGCCTCTACTCATTGCCCCTCAACATTTCCTTTGATGATTGTTTACCCATAGTTCATTCTCTCCTCATTTGATGACCATAATATTTCATCTTCCTATTTTTTACCGTTTGGACTACACCTTTTTCAAATTGGTTTCAGCCAGTTACAAAACGAGTTCGGTGATTTACAGAATTTACAGTTTGATTTCAGCAGATTTTAATCTCAGTTCAGATTTTACAAATTTACTTCAGCTCTATGCAAAATGTTTTCAGATTTTACATTCTGACTTCATTTACATAATGAGTTATGCAAATTACAAAAGGAGTTCAGAAGGAAAAGGTTATATCCATAAACATGCAAGTTTTTATTGTCAACAAAAATAATAATACCGGTACTGCAGTACAGTACTTAAAGGCCGGGACCCATGTCCTCATTGCGCAGCACAGGTGCAAAAAAGTCTTGCGCATGTTGGCAGCATCTTGTGCAATCCTGCTGAGTGATGGTCGCCATAGCATCATCAATCGTTTGTTTCGACGTACTGTATTCTCTGCTCACCAAGTCATGGTCTAACGACTTCTGGAACTCTCATGTGCTGCTTCACGTGGCTCTTCATCTTGGACCAAATGTTTTCAACAGGGTTTAACATGGGCGAATAGGGCCCTAGTCGACGTATCGTAAGTCCGTGAAATTCCTCCTCCAACTCTTCAATTTTGCTGTGGCATGGCGCATATTGTCACAAACTAAAACATCTTGGCCAACATTAATCCCTAAATACAAAAGGAAAACAAATGTTGCTTATTTCTGCATAGCTAACATAATACATATATCGATAATTATTTAGTACCTTGTGGTAGATGGTGCAGCATCTCAGCAAGCCAGTCCTTCGCACCTTGGGACCGAAATGCTCCTCTAACCCGGCTCCACTTAATTATTTGAAAGCTTGTGATGGCGCCAATTATATGCACATTTGGACCCTTGGAGCCAGGTAAAGCTATGGCAGCTCGATGGCCAACTGGAGACCCTCGTATGCGCCGACAATGCAAATTGATATTTGTTTCGTCCATCCATATTATGGTCTTGTTTTCCTGCATGTTCGCACTAATGCGCTGCACATACTGCATACGGAGAGCCTTGTTTCTGTCGTTGTTCGCATCAGCCACGATGTAGTGCACTTTCTTCAGTGTCAGCAATCGCGCTTCAATGTAATTATGCAGTGTTGAAATCGCAACGGTTACTTCGAAATCCTGCAAAATCATTTCCTTTAGTGCTTTAAGCGTCACGACAGGATCATCTTCAATCATTTGGCAGATTGCTTTCCACTTGCGCTTCCGTAAGAGCCTTGCACCGACCACCTGCAGCGGGTCGCCGCTCTTGAGCACCAGCCTTGACCCATCCATAAGCTGTTTTGGCATTAACGTGCAAATTGGCACATAGCCCTTTCCAGTCGCCCCCGACATCCGCACACTCAACGATGCGCGCCCTGTCAGCAGCCGAGACTTTTGCGTAAGGACTGCGAGGCATGATAATAAATTAAGATAAAGTTGTGAGTAAATTGAATAAGCCACAAGTGTATGGGCGGTAGGCTACTTGCGATCCATATATAGCAATCTACCACTGAACTCAATTTATAAATATCTGAACTCAGTTTGTATATCGCCGAACCATTCTGTAGAACTCTGAAAACATTTTGTATTGCGCTGAAATCGCTTCGTAAAATCTGAACTAAATTTAGAAGTTTACCAATCAATTTGTAATTAAATGAACAGTTTTTGTAAAAAGCTCAACTCATTCTGTAAATCACCGAACTCGTTTTGTAACTGGCTGAAACTAATCTAAAAAAGGTGTAATAGCGGCATACGATTGTGTTTGAGAGAGTCCATACAGTCTCCAATTTCGACAAACGTCTTCTGAGACTCCTTGACCCGAGTTAGAATAGGTGTATGCCCATCTGAGACTACGACCATAGCAGTATCATCCTGGGTCGCACGACTCAAAGCGTCTGCGACTGCGTTTTCAGAGTCCTCCTTGTAAGACATTGTAAAATCGTACTCTTGAAGGGCCAACTGCCAACGAGAGGGTCTTGCATTGTGAGACTTTCCAAATACCATTCCAGTCAGGGGTTGATGATCAATGAAAAGACAGGGTCTAAATCGACGAACAGTAGAATACAGTGCAAGAAATTCCCTGTCTGTGGTACTATAATTGCGTTGGGCAGGCTGAAGTTTGCAAGTGTAATAAAATACTCATCCTTTGTCTTGGTATAACACCCCAGCAATCGCGTAGACACTTGCATCTGCATCAAGAAAAAATGGGCTATTAAAATCTGGCAAGACAAGAACGTTGGCAGACGTAAGAGCATCTTCCAGTTGATGGAATGCTGATTCAACTGCTGCAGAATTCTCGTACCATATCGTGGTAAACTTTTTTGCCGGCGTATTCTGCATGCGCGTAAGTGGATGTGCAATGGTTGCATAATCCTTTATAAATCGAGAGAAAAAATTACACAATCCCAAGAATCTTTGTAATATATTCGTTGTTTTAAACATAGGAAAGGTCATGATAGCCAACACTTTCCTCGGATCAGGACCAGGGAAACCATTCTCGATTACAAATCCAAAGCAGCGAATTTTCTTAACTAAAAATTGACATTTTCGTGGTTTTAACTTGAATTTTGCCACTCGTAGAAGGTCAAATATTTTACGAAGTACCATTAGTTGTTCAGTGGAGTCTTGTGTCGGAACCAGGAGATCGTCAATATATGGTGGGAAGATTGTGTACCGCCTTCTGGATTAAGCGCTGAAATGTTGGCGGTCCATTACACACCCCATATGGCATGACGCGAAATTGATATTGTTGGTTAAATGCTGAAAAGGCTGTTTCGGGTTTTGCATCGTCTGTTAGAGGTATTTGTCAAGACACAGAAGTCAAATCGAGCAGAAAAACCACCTACTTTTGACCAAATCACACAGTAGCTCATAAACATTTGGCATAGGTATTCTGACTTTTATGGTAGCACTATTTAAAGTTCGCAAATCAACTACAAATCGCTTTGTGCCATCGCTTTTGTCCCCAAGATTCAAAGGAGATGACCACGGAGATTGTGCCCAATTGACACGATACCGCCTGGTCAGGCCAAGGGCTGACAGGCGTGTGTGAAGAAAGAAAGAAGATTGTGCTTCTTCAAATCCCCATGATCCAGTATGTCCACAATGACATCTTTTGACGTGTCTTTTAACGCACGGGGAAGGCGATATCGCTTTTTGAACACCGGTTGGGCGTTTCCCGTGCAGATATCATGATAACCAAGACTGTTGTGTCCAAAATCTAAGTCCGACTCGGAAAAAATGTCACGGTATTCCAGAAGAAGCTTACGCAGCTCATCTAGTTTCGACGGTGAGCAAGATGACTCAGATAAACCGAAAAGGTCCAGAAATGCATTCTGGGAGAGCACATGAGAAACAGTAGCAATATAGTCTGTATTTGTGTGGTCTGTTCGTCCCGCACGGAGAAATAATCCGCTGTCGGTCAATTTTATCTCCACATTGAGCTGACACAACGCGTCCAAAACCCAAAACTACAGAAACAGGAAAATCAATTACATAGAACCGTTGATCGATAACACAGTCAGAAAAACGCAATGGCAGAGTCATAACACACATGGGCTCAAAACGATTTCCAGAAAGAGTTACAAATGATCGATCAGTACCACAGTGAGCAACATGGGAAAACAAGCGTGTAAACAACTGCTTGCCCAACAATGAGAAGGAGGATCTCTCTGTCAATTAAAGCACACAGATGTTGACCACCGATCATTACAGGTTGGAAAAATTCGTATCCACGCGGTCCACCAGCTCCGCCGACAAGGTGGCCGCAGACGTTTTTTGCATTGGAAAATGACGCACGATGACCAAGACCAGTAAGAAAGAGATAGAGATAATAATTTGTATAGGACGTGCTCTCGTTGCCTTATTAATATCAAAATATTTGTAATCACAAAAATGCTAAAAAGAAAATAATGTTATTTTTAGTTGTTTCTATAGTATATTCTATGGCGCTGATTATGGACCTTGAACATGAGGGAAAACAGAAGAATTCAGGCTTTTAAATTGTGGGCTTGGAGAAGATTACTAGGTTACTCAGAGAGATCATCTCACAAATGAAAGTGTTTTCAATGAAATGGGCAACCCCGATAGTCTTCTAAGTTATGGGTGTCTGGATCAGTTGAAAGATTTGTGTCTGTGGCAAGAAGATATGGACATAGTCTTGAAAAAACTATCACGACTTGGATTACTGAAGAGACAATAAGGAGAGGTGGCCCCAAAACCCAAAGATTTGACAATATCAGAAAGTTGTCAAATGCCGAGATCAGTTCTGCTATGAGGTGGGCTCATCTTTGCAGCGGGTGGAAACTCATCGTGAATAGTTTCGCCAGATGGTCATAACGAGCAGCACCACCACGGACAAATAAACGTAACATTTTCCAAACCATTTTGACACAAGAGGCAAACAAAATGAGTTAGAAAAATGAAACAACAACTACTCTTACCCATATTGATCCAGTATCCACCCGGCTTGAGAATGTGCCAGATAGTCTGTAAGTAAGACAATATGTTGTGCGCGGTATCTATGAAAAACACGGTTGCTATGCAGTCCCAATAGTCTGAAAAATGAAATGGGAGAAGACAATTTGCTTAAGCTGTGATAACTAGTGCTTTGCGTTAGTGAATATTTACTATTCCCGTTTTTAATAAATTCTGCATGGTCTAGAAGTTATATATATACCTTGTTACCTTGTACCATCGAGTGGAGGCCGACCCCTGGTGACAGTCACGGCTACGCGTCTCCAGCTTTCCCTGTCTCGGGTGGTGTTGACAATCTGTTCTGTAGTCATCCCCACCAGTTCTTTCAACATCTCCCAGTATCTTTTTCTTGACTATGTTGATTTTAGTTCCTTCAATCTCCACTTTCGGTTCCCATTTGAGGTCTCTACTGTTCGGCGCAAAGATTAGGATTTCTGTTTTATCCAGATTCAGCTTCATGCGGTTTCTTTTCGCACAATTGTTGATCTTCGTGGCTTCTTTCGTGAGACGGGTCTCTATTTCTTGATTCGTCCTTTCATTGGTCCATATGGCCGCGTCATCGGCAAATAGGCTGCTGCCTGTTTCTTTGTTGAGTTCCTTTCTGATGTTCATTCATGTATATGATGAAGAGGATGGGAGAAATAGCCGATCCTTGAGGTAGCCCTTCTGTGAATAGCTGTTCATTACTCTCTGTGTTGTTCCAGTTGACTATGTTCTTTCTGTTGTGGAGGAAGTCTGCCGCCCATCTTATGAAAGTTTTCGGTATCATCTTCTTAATGAGGTTATTTCTCCAGACTTTGTCGAACGCTTTTTCCATGTCGAAAAAGCATGCTGCAGTTATCTTCGATTTTCCGTTTCCTTGCATGTTGTCACTAGCTTCTTGGGTTAGACGTAAGACTTGGTCTCCGGCTTCTCTTTGCGCTCTGAATCCTGCTTGGCAGTTGTCAAGGATATTGTTAGTTTCCAGCCAGTGCATGAGACGATTTGCGATGATTTTTTCTGTGATTTTGCTGATGCACGGGGTAAGACAGACCGGTCTGTATGATTTAGGTTCTTCTTTTGGTTTTCCATCTTTCAGGAGGGGTATTATCTTCTCTTTTTTCCATTTTGTAGGCAGCTTTCCAGTATTCCAACTTTTGTTTATCACATCTTTAAGGTTTAATCCCTTAACTCCGAGGTGTTTGAACATTTCGTATGTTATACCGTCTTCTCCTGGACTTTTGCGTTCGGTATTTCCTTGATGGCATCCTTGATTTCCTGCAGCGAGATATCTTGCTCAATTTCTTCCTGGACGTGGGTTGTTCTCATGAAGTTTCTGTTCTTTCTTTTTAATACTCTATCTTGTTTCGTTTTCTCGCTTCTAAAGACTTTGGCATAGTTTTTGATGAATAGATTAACTTTCTCTTTGTCGGTGATATAGGATCTTCCATTTTCTATGATGATGTTGTTTTTTGCTGGCTTTGAGCTCCTTCCATCTTCTTTATGACCTTTCAGATTTTACTGTTAGGAGTATCGAAGTCGATCTCCTCAATGAAGTTTCTCCAGTTTTCTTTCTTCTTTTCATCAATCTTTTTTTTTACTGTGTTACACGCTTCAATCCAGTCTTTCCTCTTCTCCTTCTCTGTACACATCTCTTTTCTTAGTCTGTTGCGGTTCTTGATGCTTTCTTTGACTTCTTTATCCATCCATGGCTTGTTCTTCTGACTCATTTTCGATTTACCAATGTGGCTGTCTGCTATTTTAATCATGATTTTCATGGGGTGATTGTATTGTTTTTCGACGCATTTCTGGTATTGATTTTCTTTGGCGTTGTCTTCTATGTGTTCAGTGAAGGCTGACCAGTCCGCTTTGTCCTGCTTCCATTTGAATCTCGGTCTTTTCTTCATTCATTATGGTTTCCTTTTCATTGATTTGGATTATAATTGGACGGTGATCTGACCCTAGGTCGTCGAAAACTTGACATTCGCATTTGTTAGTGAGGTTACTGTGGACTATGGAGATGTCTGGTGCTGTTTTGTTTCCTGTCGCTCTACTGTTGAAGGTATGTTCTCCTGTGTTGAGGCATGTCATATTTTTTTCTGCTATCCAGTCTTCTAGAAGCTCCGCTCTGCTGTCGCTTTCGTTTTTGCTTTTGTCCCATAACTTAGATCTCGCATTGACGTCTCCGAGGATTATGGTGGTATTGTTCATTGGCTAGTTTTGAGCGCTGGTGTATTCTTCTCTATCTTGGTCAATCTCGTGATTTCTAATTGGCGGGATGTAGACGTTAAAGATGTTAACTTTCTTTCTTCTGGACAGGATGGCCTCAATTCCTAGGAATTCCGTGTTCTTATCTCTATTATCTCTGAGGTTATGTTTGTTTTCTTTAAAGGCGATACTTTTGTGTACTCCGATGAGAACACCTCCTACTCGAGTGTTTTCTTTTTCTCTTGGTTGGTCTCTGTTTCTTTTGATGACTGCGTAGTTCTGGAATGTGATGTCTGGGCTCATAGCGTTGAGTTTCGTTTATTGTATGCAGAAGACGTCTATCTTGTTTTCTTCCAGGAATTTCTGGAGCTCAAGTTTCTTGGTGACTAAACCATATTTTTCCAAACGTTGTTTTGAGGTGTTTTTGTTAAATTTCAGCAGTATGTTGGTTTTTAATAAATTTCAATTGAATCTGTACAAGTATAATATAGAATTTGAATTTTGCAGAATATTGATTTAGCATCGCGGCAATCGCCTACTGCAAAATTCAAATTCCTTAACTGCAGAATATTGATATAGCATCGCAGCAAAAACATGTTTTTAAGGGTATTTTCTGCTGTGGGCCTCTCAATTTGAAATTTTCCATCTCGTGGCAATTTTTTCCATGCTATCCATTGGCGTAGCATTTTTTGAGTCATCAAACATGCAAATCGGTCAAGACAGTTGGGAGATAAATACCGGTCAGACAGACATACATACATTTCTCTAATTATAGATAGGACAAACTTGTGAGATAACAAATAATAATGCAACAACCAAAACCACAGATATATAACTTTCATATGCAAAAATTGGCCAAAATATAATCTAATGTAGTTCACTCGCACATTTCCAATCAAGAATCTATCTTTCGAATACAACTGGTCAATTGAAAACGACAGAACTATTGAATATAATACCATAGGTATTCGACTATCATTTTCTAAAGATATTAGCTATCTTCCTTCATTTTGTTCCACATATGTATGTTTTCTTTTGCATGTGTCGTTTTGCATAATTGTCTCACATAAACTAAGACATAATTGCCTCATTTTGTTCTCAGGACATCGTCGACAAAAATAACTTTTCAAACTTTCTGGATTTTCATGTCCAGTGATTTTTTTACGATATCTTTCTTCCTGTATCCTTTGTCTCTCAATGGATTGATTTCGGTACTTCTGATGCAATGGTTGGTGCAACCTTTTGACAAGTTAGCCTTCTTTGAGATAGCTTTCATGAAATTTCCAAGCGAATTCTTTCCATAACTTTGAGAAGAATACAAATTTTTGTTAGGATTCCAGTTTCTTGTTGGCTGGGGAAAAGCGTATCCTGGTTTTCTGTCATTTTGCTTTTATAAAGGTTAAATGCGGTAATAGGGCAAGTCCTTTCGGTATCTTCAGCGGCATACATCATAGATGTTTTGATGGTCTCCCATTGTTGCCGATAATGAAGGTTTAACTGTTTTAGACGTCATTATTTGATTTATTGCAAGATATTGCATGCCCTCAGAATCACCTTCAATGCAAAATGTTGAAAATTTCAATTCTCTAAGATTCTCGCGCCCTCTAAAACCAAAATGGTATTGAAATTTAAACAAATATCTTACTTTGAAGACGTTCTGGTGTGCTTCTATCAAACTATTTGCTTAGTTTGATAAGATCACCTGCTTCAACTTCTTGCGTCTGTTTTGGAAGAGACGATCGCCTTTTTAAGAAGACTCCTATCATAGTCTTCAACATGTTATTTGCCATTGAAAATGTTGGAGAATTAATTATGTCAATGTTTTGTGAAATGGCTAGAGCTATTGTCAAAAAACGGTGGAATGCGGCTCTTATTCCGATTAATGAAGATGGTGAATAAGAATTTCCATCGTTTTTCTTCAGAGTACTGTAATAAAAGCGTACGTATAATTGACACAATACATTTTTCTTCGTCTGTGTGAAATTTGTCTGGTGGGTTGTTGTGTTTTGTGTTGTTGTTTTTCTTGGGAATTACCCTTCAAGAAATGGTTGAGATAAGTTTACTGCCTGTTTCAGCTGGTTCTGTGTTTTGTTTAAGTGTTTTATATCAGTTCTCTTGTAAGACACTTCGAAATGGGGAGTTTTGTCACCAGCTGAATTTTCTAGTTTAATCGATGTTAGAGTTATTGATGCGAATTTT
>JAUYWV010125657.1:0-11443 GCA_032274565.1 Nematoplana nigrocapitula
GTATCGATATTTATGGATGGCCCCTCTGGGCATCAATTTTGAACCGGTTATCCAAAAGGAAAAAAATAATGGCAGATTTGGAATCAGCAGGTTTCTACGGATGTTTTTCCTTTATCAATCCATTTCTAATATTTAGTAATTATTTTATAACAGAAAGAAAAACTTTAAAATATTTAAAGCCTGTAAACATGCGATATTTAAAAAACAACTTACAGTTTTCTTTTACTAGTAATAAATTTGAGAGTAGTGTACACCGTAATTTATAAGTAAAATTGGTTACATTTCATGAGGGTACTGTTACTTTTTTATGACTGTAGGCAGGTTTCAACCACCGACGAGGGAAGCTAGACTGCGCAGCCTAGTAAAATACTGAAGTGACGCGTACTGGCGATCGATTGCCTCTGATTGTTCCGTTTAGCTAGCGGCATGCGGTAAAGGCATGATATTCACGCAAATTCAATGCATGCTTAGCTTAATAATCTGAAGTAAGGATCATATAGCTTTCATTTTTTAAAGATAAGCACTGCAGATCATGGGAAATAATTTATCTCTGATAATATAATTGTTTATTAGGCTAAATGACAATCAACAAACGGACAGGTGTACATAAGAATAGAAACAGCGATGACCGTACAGGAACTGTGAACAATTTAGAGGATGACAAAAATAATACAAGAAGCCGGATTAACCATGGTTAAGTTTTAAACACTTAATCGGGGAATTCTTTAACTAAAAGGGAAATGAAAAAAGCGCGAACACTAGTTTGAATGGTATAGGCTGAAAAATAAATTTCGTTAATTTTTCGAAAAAAACAGGTAATTACAACCGTTCATTTAATGGTAACAGATGATGTTACATTTCATTTGTATAAATCAAAATAAATGCTGCCATATAGACGTATTAATACCAATAAAAATTGAGGAAAAAAGTACTGAAAGTATGATTTTATGAAATAAAATATTCCCTTTTCATCTTAGAACGAACAATATATATAAACAAGTTATGCATTCTAATCGGGTTCACTCGTTACATATCAGTTTAAAATAGACAATCTAGGTTTCAAATTACGCCAATTCATTTTTATTTAAATTTAATGATGAAACACATTCAGCCTAACCCTCAAAATCACGTTAAATGCGCGTTTCACGTCTTGATATTTGAGTATAGTCAGTGTACTTAATATTATAATCTTGCCATGACACTCCTTGATGGTTATCCAGATGCCACGGATAATGCCAACTGCTAAAAATGAAAATCGATTCAAATTTAAGCACTAAACTTAGATGATGGAATGTTACAAAGTTAATTGCAATAACAACTGCGCACAAAAAAGATGAACTAAATGTCACACCAATAGGTTATAGAAGATCAGGAGAATTTCAAAGAAATTAAATATTAGAGAAAATAAGCAATCGGGATTTTTTTATTTCTACGCGGAACTGAGAAGCACTCTTCACCTTTTCAGTTTCTTGCTTGCAGTGGTAGGCCAGTCTTGCATTATTGGAGAATTTCTTGGTGATCGCCTTGATCAGCATCGGAACATGCATTGAAGAAGGATTAAAGTTTGCAGCATCCGATGACAATTCATAAAAAGTCTGCTGTCCAAAGAAACGGCGGCTACGACATCATATTCCAAATACACGGGAAATGATTTTGCTTTGAATCCAACTATCTGTAAGTTTATAACGGTAATTGCTGACATTACAAGTCCACCACTTGCAATGTGTCATTTTCGTGTGAATGATCTGTGTTAATGGTCACACAAAAGGCGAGTGAAGATGGTCTGCGACTATCTTGTAAGTTGAAACTCTGCTTTGTATGCATGTATGCAGATGAGAGGGGGATTTCCTCTCAGCGAAACAAACAACCACATATCGATTGGAAAATTGGCCACTTCACCGACTAACACAGTGACTTTGCATAGCTTGGCGCGCTGTCTATATTCCCTCGTCTGTGGTTTCAACCCCTATTTGATCCAAAGAAAGTATTTCTCAACATAATTCTCCTCTCTGCTTTTCCTACTGAATCATCAGAATAATTTATTTACTTGAAATTTTTGTTGTCTCCGTAATAGTTAATACATGGCAGACTGTTGGTTACCGTGAATTAATCTATCTACTGAACTCCGAGTTCACCATTAATCACCGAGCGTTAGCGAGTTGATTAATCGGTGAATGAATAGTTCAGTAGATTAATTCACGGTAGCCAACAGTCTGCCATGCATTAAGTGTTATCCAACGATGGCTATTGGTAGAAAAGTCAATGCAAAAGTGTTGTTTAACTAAAAGTGTGAGTTAACTCAGTTAACCAACACTTTCTACCAAAAGTGTTGGTTACCATGATTTAACTGAATACTTTTTACATTACGATCAGTATCCATCGTTATTGCCCTGTTTCCCCCCAGCAAAGTTAGTATGTTATAAATCCTATAAATCATGTTACTTTTTATGGAATTTGAAAGACTATATAGTTTGATTCTGGAATAGCGTATTTACTTACAGTGAATTCAGTTTCGTTTTTACCACTCCTTCTAACCCACGTGATTAAGGAATATAAGTCGTGGTAAAATCTAGTCGCCCGATTCTTGCAGCACAATATTTATTATTTTGAGTATCTATTTAAAAATGTACAGTCCATACTACGTAGTTATCAAAATATACAAATTTAAAATTGTCTTACCAACATTGACTAATGGTAATGTATCGGTTATATCAGTCAGAAAGGTAGTGTCATCTTGTCTAAGAGAACTTATTGGAACTTGACATTGACTGTGAGGAATTTTTCTCGTTCGCTTGCTGATCTTTTCTTCTGTTTTTTTATTTACAATGTAAGACATTTGATATCGGAAATCCAGTAAGAGCCTTGAACTGCCAAGTATGCCAAGTAGAGTTATGAGTATATTTTGCACGAGTGAGGTGTAAAGTCTGTGCATAGTGGTGCACACTTCCAGTCAGTGTCACTTCACGCTTTGTGATCTTTCATAAGGCATTCTATTGTAACGTTGTTGTGTGCTCACGTTTCTATGCTTTATTTCAATACAGTATAACCAATTATTTTGAATAGATACTTAGGTGGGTTACGCTTATGTCGCAGTGCATTATTAAAGGCATAAATTGGAATATTAAAAGTATATATACACGGGATGCAAAAGTAGGTATTCAATAATGAAAAACAAAACGGGAGCCATTGATTGCGGCCACCCCGTCCGCCGGATGCCATCCCTATATATGGACTTCTTTTTCTGGGGAAGTGTAAAAGACACAGCTTTTCTCACGCAAGCCACTTTCTGTTGATACCATGATTCATGTCATATGTCAGTGAGGCTTGCAGGGGAAAAATTTATACTGATAAATACTTTTGTGCCAGAGTGTGTATGTGTGTCAACACTCGACTAGTGAAGTGTGAAAATGCCGTGGGCAAACAGTGTGAAAATTTGAGGGAATTATATGTTTAGGTAATATTGATAAATACGTTTTGTGCGCACGTTTTGCTTTTCATTACTGTATACCTACTTTTGAAGCCCCTATAGAAGAACGCATGTGAATTCTTCACCCTGGGAGACCAAAGACTCTCGTAAAGAAAAGTGTAAAGAGTGTTTCACTAAAATTAGGATCCGAAATTGAAAATTTGGGATTTCAGTTAGGTCGTATAATTTGATAAAATGCAAACTTGATGTATACAAACCTCTCCTTTGGAAAACCAATATAAACGTAATAATTTTGAAAACGGAAATTTGCCAAAAAATTCTTATGAAATCAGAAGTTTCTGTGAGTTTTAACTTAAGATTGCACTCTAAGCTAAACTTACCCATTAAGAACAGTGTATATCGAGCAAGATAAGGTTGAAGGAAGGAACAGTTACTAAATTCAAATTTTTGGCAACATACTGACAATAAAGAGTATTCCTAATATATGTTTTCTATTGCAAAATATAAAAACACTCAAAATAAGTTAACTTGTTTAAGAGTTCTCCCTGAAATAATAAATTGTTTATGACGTAATAATGATTCTTTATTTGTAAAATCAAGTACAGTTAGTCCATTATAATGAGTAAGTATCGTAGGATCTTTGACTGCAGCACTCCCCGAGGGGGGACTTCGGATATACTGTAAGTCATTCTCCACCTTACCATCAACACCCACCAACATTTTCACATGTGACTACATTTGTGTGGAGGTACATACCGTTCAGGATGATTCAATATCAATAACCTAGAATGTGATCAGATCAATGGCTACAGCCCGCACCATTACTGGATGCTGCCGACCTATTTCTGCTCAAGCGCTTCTCAAGGAAGCCCATCTGGTGCACTTCGAAATGAGAAGCAGCGCGGACAACCCACTCCGAATGACAGCTTCAGTCAGGGTAAAACGACTCAAAAGTACAAGGTCCTGAAGAAAGGTAGCAGACTCGGGCATCCAAGAAACCGCCATCTCCACTACTTCCAGGCTCGAAGACTCGCCGGTGTCGCCCAGACACTCATAGAGCTATCTTCCTTTGACGAAACGTCGATCACCTTCCACCCAAATCTTGTTCAGCTCGTCTTGATGAGTGACCCTCATGAACACAATTAGAAGAACTGTGCCATAAAGACTCTTGACTTCCTAGCCCCACGGCTGACCTTCAACTCTGGACAGATGGATCGCCATCCGATGGCACTAACAATGTAGGCGCCCGCATTGGCACTCCCAAGCGACCATCGTCAACTAAATCGCCATACCAGCTGAAAAGTCTTCTCCTCCTTCCATGCGGAACTCACGGCTGTCCACAAATGGCTTTCAGCGATTAAAGATATCCAAACAGGAGAGTATGACTCCACGCAAACCTCGTCTTCCAGTAGGTCCCTTATACTGTGAACTAATAAATTAAAATGAATAGTTCAATCCACGGAAGTTTTATTTGAAAAAACAAACAAATACATTATAAATTATTCATGTCTAGTATCTTAAATGAAGTCGACCTAACCTTTCACCGTGGGTCTAATGTTGTTAAAAATTCATAAAACTTACATTTTTGCCTATCCCGTAAGACTAAAACATCTGTAAAATAGAAACATGGAAACTATCCAAACAAATTTCATCAATCAAAAATGATATGCCACTTGGAGTATTCGAAAGCCTCATAAAAACGTTGACATTTAAACTTGAAGCACTCAATGACTTTATTATACCAAGGAAGCAACGCAGTGAACTGTAACAACAGTAGTGTTCTATTTTTCTCGTGATTATAATACGGTTGTTATCCAATCTCTTTTTGGTGGTAATATAACGTTGTTGTGGTGTTTTGTGGTTTGGCTGAAGATCACGAGGGCATCGGTATCGGTGGATTGTGTGGACAGACAGACCAAGCTGCACAGACGTTATTTTCGTATAGCTCATTCCCTGATCTATATATTAATGATCTGCTAGATAGGATAGAGCGCGTGGTGAGGTAAATGTTATAATAGGGCGATGCGATCCAATGTACTGCGACAAAACAGAGTTTGAACCATGCTTTAAAGAATGTATGTGGGCTAAGAGTATAGTATAGTGAGAGACTAATTCTGGTAACGGTTGAGAAATGTATGTAGACCACCGCTTTTTTCAATAACTGCAAACGAGGTAGGAGAGGTGAGGGGGTGACTATAAATGAGAGGAAGTTGCAAAGGAATTCGCATTATTCGTTACTGCTATGAGTGTAACTTTAGATCGTAGACTCGAATTAGATGCGCATATTAAAAGGATTGTACAGATGGCTAAATTGAGGTTATGCAATAGTTGCTGAATAACTTGGCAAGGACCAATTAAGGACAAAGCACGCAGCTGGTCAGGATCACGGTCCTTGTATGCGACCACCACATAAACTCCTTGGACTAACCGCTAATTGTGCAGAAGCTGGAGACGGTTTAGCTGGAGGTATCTTACGATTACAAGATTTCTACGGGTCTAAAGGAGATTGGGTTTGCAGAATTGAAGGACACTTAGTTATGTGTAGGTGTTAAAGTGTGAAAGGTCTACCGTCCACGTGGGAGTTGGTCTGTGCAGTTGCCAGGCAACAATTAAAATGGAAGGGTTGATGCGCGCAGGCTAATGGTCTGGAATATGTACCAGGCATTGTTGCAGAGGCGGTTCCGAATATTGAAGACGCAAAAGTGAATTAACCACAAAATAGGAAGGTTAGTGCTGTTTGCTGTTGGTGGGTCGGTAGCGGGGAATCATGAGTTTATGGCTAGAGAAATAATATAGATTAAAGATATCAATGGTTTTAGAGTTTCAGAGGACCTGCTATAAAAGTTACAGCTCTTTAAGCAGGGAAACAGTTCAGGTTCTTCACACTTCACAGCGAGAGTGGTTTTATCAATATCTCGGTCAATCTTCAGTCCTCTGAGGAGTGCCAACAGATTGCAGTAACTCACTGAGAGTGCGTGGTGATAGACGAATTGGGAGAGGCATGAGGTATAAGGCAATGGATCTGGTGTGGGTGTCAAGTCATTACGGACTTCAAAAAATGTGAATTCAAAAGCAGCTGTAGAGATGAAGCATGCCAAAAAGACAATCATACAGTATGTCAAGAAAGCAGGGCATTTCCGCATAGGCTAAGATCAAGCTACATGTGAGTGACAGCGCCAAAAGAGTCATTTATGGTAGGGGTAAGCGGGGTAATAACGCCATAGTAAGCGGGAATCGATATAATTTGAAAACTAACTATTAAATGTTATCGGAAAATATATTGATTTATTTGTGTCCTTTTTTACTGTCATATTGACAAAAAGAATAATTATAGATAATAATTATAAAATATATTTTCAACTTCTAAGACCGTTATTTGTGAATAGCCCCTATATGATCAGAATTGAGTCTTTGTATTGTTTCCCAATATACAATATATATATTGCCAACCTTGCACTTATACTTGACATATATCGCGATGTCGGGGAAAAATTTATGTTACATCTTTTTATATATTCTGATGGTCTCAGTAGTTACAGTATTTTGAGGGGTTGGAGTTCGTTGTCGTTCGCTAAGTTAGCAATGCAATCTCTTCGTATTCTCTATGGGTAGTTATCCCATCTAGTAGTTGATGGTCATTAATGTCTGAGTGATTACATATGTGTGTGAAGGAAGAAGGAAGTACAGATAGAAGATACACCCGGAATTTGTTCAGACCGTTTGGAGCTTTATTCATTGTTTTAATTTTGCGCATTAATTCAGCACGCCTGGCTCGCTTTGACTTCGAATTACCGTGTATTTTATTGACAATATTTTATTATAATTATAATATATCTGGTTTGAAGGTGTGTTATTTATTCTTATACTTTCCTTATAATGACTATTTTGACATTTCTATAAAATAGCGTTGTAAATTTTAAAAACTGATTGTTGGCTGTTATACTGTCCCTCGCAATGGTTGGTCCATATTCAAAAGGGATGGACTGTTCGTGAATATTCTGGGTCATTAGCGAATTGGATTAATTGATAACAAACAAAATATTTTTTGAATTAAACTATATATATAGTGATGTTTTATGCATATTTCATCGCTTTATTTTTTTTTTAAACATTGAAACAGGTCTAGATAATTGATAAACTTTTTAAAAATATTAATTTCCAACTATCAATTATCATATCTGGATTATTCACAAACTGTCTGGACAGTTAAGGTCATTTTCCAACCATCTAGTGACTAGTCAGTTTGATACAGATTGTGAAACTTACTTAAAACTATCTAGATAGTACAATGCATCTGCCATCTAGCTCAAATTCTGACTCTTCCAATCTTCTGAAATTTTTGTTTCTGCAAAATACACACTAAACAAATTTTTCTCCTCATTTTCTGACTGGCTTCCGGAATCATGTATCAAGAGGGCTGTGATGACAGTGCTGCGGAGAATTCCTGGAGCAGGATGGAAAAGTGTATTACTATTAGACTCGAGAGCCGAGAGGGATTACTTTTAAGGGAAACTTAAAGTTTGTATAAATCTTTTGAAATAATTTTTGTGACCCCAGTCTTAGAATGTTTCTGACACCTTGTAAAGTTATTGCATTGAAGAAAATAAGTCCATAACAGTCGGGGCTCTCTTTTCAATAATAAAGTTATATTGCAACTGGGGACTAGTATAGTAAAAGGGTGCCATTATCTCAGGGAAGGATTAGTCCCCTTGGACCACCTCCCTTGTTTCTCTTTGCACTATTAGAATTATTCATTTGTGAAATATTGAAAGGAAAAATACTATAATACTAGTTATAAATATTTCAGCTATCCTCATATCTTGGATAATTTACATTTCTACACCTCTTCTGTTACTGCTATTATAATTTCATTGACTACAATATATCAGGCTAAGGATATCGTCATTGTGTAGATGAGAAACTCTTTCAATTTTACCTTCCACCTACCTCTCGTCAAGGCAGGAAATAGGAAAATGGGATATATGGTGAAGAAAAGGCATAGTTACAGTTCATTTGTAGTACGCCTCTGGAGCTTCTGTGACCATATTGTTGCGACAAATTTGCTGACAACACTGACTAGGAAATCTAGGTGGGGAGCATTGACTGACTTAGTCATTTGCAAACCAGCTTTCTGCAACCCTGTCCACGTGTTTTTGTGACCTCATTGGCTTCATTCATTGCAACGCTGTTATTTTGATTCTGCAAGGATGTTACCAGATTGCTCGTGTAGCGAAGGAGACGTTGACAGTCATTAATGAGTATAAAAAGCCAAAACATTTCTTCTAGTATATAGGAAGCTAAATAGGGGGAAAAGAGAATGAGCATAAATAGTAAAAAGGCGCAGAAGGTTCTAAAAAAGAGAAACGGAAAAGGGCCTAAATATAGGGAGAAGGTGCAGAGGGCGCAAAAAATGAAAATGAAGAAGGGTCATAATTAGGAAGAAGACGCGGAGGGTGCATATTTTTAAAAGCCCATTTTTTTCTTATGGGTTAATATGCTCCCCCCCTGCGTTTGCGCCTAATTATGGAGTACCTTTATGGGCAGTTGCGCCAGCAGCACCGGCTTCCTTCTGCTAAAAACACGATCGAGCTGCCCGGGTCCCAGAGGTATTCGAGGGTCATCCTGACCCCTCCCCATCGCCACGTAGAGGCTCCTCTGGATAGATTGGTTCTTCTATATTGTAACTATAGCAGGAAACTGAAACCAGCAATAATCTTACCATTCTAATAAGTAGTGCGGTAATAACTACGACACAATCGCACACCTCGTGGTTGAGTGCGTCGTGCTGAACCCAACCAGGATGCCAAACATCGAACTGAACCCGGATACCAGTTTCCTGGCTGACACACAGAAGGCGGATCATTTGTTATGGGGATCGGATCAAGCTGCACCCCCATCAGAGGAGCCGATGCTCCCGCAGATACGAGGCCACCTCCACGGGGTCCTCCGTCTGCACAGATAAAGGTGCCGCGGGTTTACTCCAGAGTCTGCTCATCCTCACCACAGTGTGGACAAGTGGGATTCAAATCCGGGTCTATACGGGCCCTGTACGTTGCTGCCACTCTACAATACCCGCCCTTGAGTCGCGCAATCAGCGTCTCGGCTCGTAGGGATAGGCCCGCCTGTTTGGGTGCAGTCGAGTAAACTCGGCGATTACGCTCATGACTTGTTGTTGTTGTTACCCGACCCCTTCCGGACAGCGCGCGGCCGCCGAGGCCGAAAGTCTCCTGCGAAAATAGGCATTGGGAGAAACATCAACAGCATCTACGGCTGTGCAGATTCATTAACTTGCGTCATAACCATATTTACTCGATTTCTAAAATAAATGAAATTGGCTATCTTTAATTATTATAAGAGTTGTCTTTTACCGGTCAAAACTATCGCGTTGGCAATTTATCTGTTTACGTGCAAAGAAAATGAATAATACTTTTAAATACGAATATTTGGATTTAGAAATTGCTTTCCTTGTATTATCCCTCTGATTTGCATTTCATATAAGCACTAATTAACGAATGGCACTGTTATTCTCTTTTAAATTAATTTATTTCCTCTGTGAATGAGCGACGACAAAATGGTGGAGAATTTTTCATCCGCCTTCTGAAAGTATATCAGACAAATAACCTTCTCAGTTTTTGCAGATTGCTTATCTGATTCATTTTAGATTTTAAATTGCTTTACGTGTTGTTTATGTACTGACTTGAACTCCTGGAAGAAAACCATCAGGCCAGCTGATTGGCGGATGGTGGCCAGGCAATGGATCGGTTTAAGGTTGGGCGTGTTCGGATTATGTGAGTGGGAAATATCTGCACTCAGTGGCTTTGCAACCACTGTACATTGCTTTACCCGTCGTTTGACTGACTGAGTCATTCAGTATCAAAGCGGAAGTGTTACGTCATTATTTTCTAGACTGACAATTATTATAAATCTGTCAGTATAAGCATACCATGTATCTATATTGTTTTTGCCGACGAGTTCATGCCGTTTTGTCAGTCGAAACTGAATCAATTTAGGTCGCTGACCTCAACATACTCAGTCATCCGTTGATTCTAATTTTCTTTCTTGATCAGTATTCTGTCGGCGACATTGATATTAGTCATATTCTGATTTGTAGTCAGTTGTCCTAAGTTGTGAGTTATTTAGTCAAACCTAGAATATATTTGTTATTCTATAAATTATCAGACCTTTCGCAGTCTCGGATTTTTAGCTAGCCTGACCAGTGGGACAAACATACCGACGATTACTTTTACTCTAGCCTAGTTGACCAAGATGGTGTAGGAATAAATTTGAGGAAATCAAATTTGATGTAGATATCTATAAAACCATGATCAATACATATTATGGAATTAGATCTCATGAGATTGTTTTGTAAAATATAGAACAGTTTACTTTGCTGTCGCCAAATATGATCCTCCTAATAAACACCACCATTTCTGTGTGCAATACTACTGCTTCTTTCCCTCTATATGTCTACTATAGAATGGTTATAATCCGATATGGATCGTTAGAAATTATTCTTGGTTTGAGAATTTCAAATACTATACCTTTTGCCATTTTATTTGAAACTAACTGCATTTAATTTCGTCTGCCTATAATAATCGGGTAATAGCGTCATTTTATTTGACCAGCTTGCTGTAAAGTTATAGGTATGTGTTTCAATTTGGTAAAAGTCAATCAATTTCGTAAAAAATCGCATTTATTTATAATTTGCAATTAATTGATAACAGAATTTCAAAAGGTAATGATGCAAAGCAACGACATACGGTAGAGACATAGACAATATAGAATTTATGAAACCAATTACCACATTTCTGGGGAGTGATGATGGGTAACGTGTTTTCCACATCCCGACGTAAAATGCGTGCAATGTTTGTTCGTCTTAGCTTTGTCTCTCGTATATTTGCCGCTGAACGTTGGTGTCAATTAAATTCCGCTTTACTGATGCTTTTAGAGCGCTTCCTGCCATTTCTGTTGGGTTGAGAAATGGAGAGTATCTGGGCAAGTAGCGGGTATTATGTC
>JAUYWV010125679.1:0-11442 GCA_032274565.1 Nematoplana nigrocapitula
TCCAAATGTACTCTTAGTGCAGCTGTTTTACACAATCGTTTTACAAATTATATTTAATTGATATATTTCGATCATAACTCCTATTCAAAATATATTTATAGAACATAAATCAGAATAATAACAAAATTTATAAACATTTATTAAACTAATATAACAGTAAATTATTTTATATAACCTCTAAAATAATAAAAGATCATAACAACATACAGTCAATGTATCAATTTTAAATTTGTAACACTATTAAATTTCATTTTCTTGAATAGGAACAACATGAAAAACAGATGCAAATGAACAAATGGCAGTAGATAATTCCTGCAATACTCTGGTTTGAGCCTCAATAGCTGCTGTTTGTCTGTTGACAGCAGCTATTGATTTCCTGTAGAAATCTTGAGCAGTCATGGTATTTCTTTGCTGAAATTCTGAATATCAAAAAATCATTTAATAAAATAAAAAATAATATATTTATAATAAAATATTACTCTTCTGTTCTTGTGGAGCCTTCTCTGATGATGTTGTTGGAACTGAAAATATATCAATTAAATATATTTCTATTTTGATAAGTTTTATAAATATATACTCACTGGAACAATCATTATTCTGTTTCATTTCTGTTGTTGGTTTTGGAATTTTAAAAAACATGAAAGAAATTATTTCACATAAATATTTACTGAGTTCATTTTAAGTTTTTTACCTGAATCCTTCTTTGATAGTTTTGAATTTGTTGGAGTTGAATTTTCTAAAAATTATAACATTTTAGTTAAATTTATGTAAAATTAATTAAACATTTTTCAACTATTATTGTACAAATTATTCTTTAATATTACTGTTCATAATAAATGTTATGTTTTACCATTATTTTCTCCAATTTTCCTTTTAATTGTTTGGGAAGTGCATTCATTTGCTGAAGTAAATAAATTGTGATATTGGTACATATATAAATTGAAAATATTTAGACTTTGAAATTGTTAGAGCATACTTTGTTTAATACCACTCTCTGTGAGAATGATTGTTGGCTTCAGTGCACCCCCAATGGGGTGATAAATTAGGTAATATTCTTCAAAAAAATTAAAAAGAGAATTCGAGCCTTTCAGCATTGGCTCCGATGTTTCACCTCCACTTTTTGAATTTTCTCTTATAGCCTGAAAAATATAACAAAAGTGTATATATATTTGTGATTATTAAATAATTTAGGAAAAAGGAATTAGCCTACCTCTCTGTACAATTTCCCTGTATTTTTCAACAGATTTGGTATGAGGTGTGAGTCCTTAACACCAAATAAATCGTTGGCAATTTTTAAATAAAATTCACTTAAGTTGTTGGACTTTTTAGAATTAATAAACTGTTTATGATTTTCAATTAAAAAAACTAAAACTTCAATAATCTTATCATTATTCCATAAGAATCGCTTATTTGCTGACATGATTTCAATTGATTTGTATTATTTTGAATTAACGGGTGAAAAAAACGGTTTCTATAGTGATGACCATACCATAGTAACCTGGCAACAACGCAAACAAAAAATTATAGCAATAATACATTTGACGTGTTAACACTAATACCCGTGTTAACTCCAGAGTTAGTGTTTGTGTTAACACTAACACCCGTGTTTACTCCAGAGTTAGTGTTAGTGTTAACACTTGACACGGTGTTAGAAGCGCAGAGTTAACACTAACACTGACACTAACACTAACACCGGTGTTAACTCTAGATTTGACCTCACCCATTGTGCTATTAGGCAAACACACACATTGTATATATCTACACAGGTGCACAATCTTCCGTGTTGTCTCCATCGATTTCTCCAGATTGATCTAATTTGTGTGGCAGGCAGAGTGCTTCCTGCTCTTTCTCCTTCTTGTTCTCTCTCTCTGTCTGTCTTTTCCCTTTTTCTCTCTCCTGCTGGAGGTTGAGGCACTGGCGCGTCCCCTGGACCGGCAATTACAACTATAAAACAACTACTACGTATATTGTTGAAGTAAAACAAAATGAAACCACAGTGTAAAAAGTAATGCTTCCAATATTTCTTGGGAGTATTCTTAGAGATACAAGTTGGTATATGTTTCAAATTGATAGAATATAATGTAAAACAACAGTGGCAACTTTTTATTAAAGTCAAACCTCGAGCTTTCGAGCGACGGCTGCGCGCGCTCATAATAAAAAAAAAGTTGCAGTTGAGAGACACAAAAATAAATGAAGCTGAAGAATTGTGAGAAAGTATATATTAGGGAAACTGGTAGGAATTAGATTATCGTATTAAAGAACATAAACGGGCATTTTCCATTTTTAATGCCTGTAATGCTATAGCTTCTCATGTTTAAATTCCGGACACTCTATTGATTTTACTTCCGCTTCTTTATTTTATAAATGTCCTGATTTGGTTCTGAGACGTATCTATGAAGCGACTTTTAATAAGGATTTAAACTTGAGTGAAGGTTTTTACCACCTTGGTCGTTGTCTGGCGTGTTTCATCAATAATTGTGTTCACCCCCGTATTTGAGAATTTCACTCTTTGATTTCTGTGTGCGAGTTTTAACCTTTATTTATTTTCGTGTCTCTACATTGTCACTTTTTATCTCTCATGATTATGAGCGCAGCCGTCGCTCGAAAGTTCGAGGTTTAATCTTTACTTCTCAATAATTTGTTTACACTGTGGCTTTACTTTATTTTATCAACAGAAGTGCTCATTACTTCAATTTGAAATATGTGGAGGTGTTGAAAAGGAATTTCACCAGAAACCTCATGGTAAATCTCGATAGATCTGATATCTTATTTTTGGACGAGCGGGTGGGACCAGCCTCTGATTCAAGTCAATTAGATCGCAAATATCTGTCAATATTGTTTTGATTTTATGCATTAATATGATTTTATTTCAAACAGCGCCGCCATATACATACATAGTTGTTTCGATTTGATTTCAGATTGCAGTTTCGAATCGGGGTGAACATCTCGTTCTGGCTCAGTATCACGCCTTGCACGGAACCTCTGACCCAATGTACGTTCGTTCGGGGTGAGACCCAATGGAAACCGGACCCCAAAAAGCAGCGGTACCTATTGGACATGACGAAAGACGACCGGAAAGGTGAGTAGGGATAGGCGATTATGAGACAAGACAGTGGAAATCCGAATAGGAGTATGCATATGGATGACAGTATTGATTCAGAATGTCAGTGGAAAACTTGATATCCAATATGAAATATCAGTCACACTCTCATTTACGTACATGCGTGGCGTGAGCATTTGATTAGACATGCACTAGATAAAACTGATTATCAAAAAGATGTATGTTTCTTTTCCTTGAACCAGAATTTCCCCCCAAAAAGACTAAAATGCGTATACAAATGAGCCAGAAAAGAATAAAGTCCTTATTAATGCCTTAGTGCATATAAAGCATTAAGAAATTGTAGCTGAGCTAAAAAATCACAAAGGCTTAACAATTCAACGTGAAACAAAAGCTACTTTAAAATAATTGACCCTTTAGACAGAGAATTACAACGTGTCTGACGATATAGCGGTAGTTCGAATAGAGTTCTAAAACAACAAAATCAATGTAAAACTGGATACAGTAAAATAATCGATGTAAATTGATACAGTAAAAGAACTAATATATATTACAGTAAAAAGAAGAGCCTAAAAAGTAGAGCTGCTTATTTAAAATGGGGTTAAGAGACTTGACGTGTAATAATGGGGAAAAGTAACTGTCGATAACTTTGAGGGATGCAATGGTCGGGTCTCGGAAAGGAGGAAAATGAAGGGGACTGAGGACCTGTCCAAGGAGGAGGCGACAACTCTGCACCAATTGAGGGTGGGTCACTGTACGCTGTTGGGCCAGTACCAACACCGAATCGTTATTCGACCAACGGAGGAGTGCACCGGCTGCGCAGCTATCACCTGCAGCGCAGCCTTGTATAACAGATGCCATCTGGCGGTAGATACCGCCGAACATTTTGTCCTAGACTTTGTTTCTCGCGAGGGCACGAACCATCGGGGTGAACCCGGACCCCACAATTCTACGAGAGGCAGCGAGGACTCTGCTCTTCGTCGCTAGAGCCGAACGGCTCCTGTCCCGTTTCTGACAGGAGCGAAGGGGATAATAATAACAACAACAACGTAACCTTGAAATTAGAAGGGTCCAGAGTACAAGTACAACTATGCCTGTGATGAGCAATTGCTGAATTATAGGAAACGAGTGCTTTAGGATGTGAGTACTTGTCTCTTCTCGTTTAAATCATGTGCGTAGTTCTTCTCCTAATACCGATACCGCACATTGATACACAATTCCGTATAATGGTAAACCTTCTATCATTCTTAAAAAGCAGCTAATTAAAATCTTTAAATCTAAAAATATGATCATTATTGTCGCGTTTCTTTTGTTTAAGGTTTCGTATTTACTTTTCTTTGAAGGATTGTACCCTGTTGCCTCGAAATCATGTCTCGTCTATCAGTTTAATTGTTCGGGTTGATCCGAATTCTACCTATTTTAAATAGACAGCTTCATTTGTTAGGTTCGTCAATTTACTGTAATATATGTTTTAGAGCTTCTACTGCATCAATTTACATCGATTAATTTACTGTATCGAGTTTTACATTGATTTTGTTGTTTTCGAACTTTATTAGAAATACCGCTAGTTGGTCATGCTGTAATTCTCTTGATAAAGAGTCGTACCCGAAACCCCGGTTTGTCCTTTATATTAAAATACGCGTCACTTATAGTATAGTTTAGGCTGTGCAAAACCTGGGATGCATCGGAGACTTTAAGAATAATCTTCATTGAAATGACTAAATCAGATTTAAAACGAGATGAATGACAGTAGAGTATAGACGCCAAACAAACAGTGAATGTATCCACAGCAAGGATTTATCTTGTCGACCATAAAACGCTACAAGAAAGTAGAGGCAATGACGTTAAAAATTATTAACAGTAATATAAGGTTGTTCTACTACGTGAAAGTACAACTTCTCCATGTGAAATTTCCACTAGTTCACTCACCAGTTGACTACCTTGCTTCTTGTTGTTTGAGTTTGAGTGAGTTATTTTATGGATTGTATACGTGGTTTGCGTTCCCAAAATATCTAACAATAGCCTACATGTTTCAAAGTAGATTAAAAATTGAACTGTATGCTTCTCCTATTCCATGCAGTATAGTAGTAAACTTGATTTAGATAAACCGGGAGACATGTATAACATCTGATTATGATAGTTATATTACAATAACGAGTCGTCAAACCTCAGACATTGCTAGTAGAAGATTTAGCGGTGGTACTTTTCTGTGGGTTTTATGGTTGTTGTTGGAATTCTCGGTGGACGGGGAGCGTCATCAACCCAAATATATAAAAAAGAGAAGGGAAAGAAAAAAGAGAAAACTGAAAGAAAGAGCGAGAGAGAAAGAAAAGAGAAAGGAGAAAGAATAAGCAACGAGAGAAAATTGAGTGAAAAGAGAGGAAAGAACAAAAGAAAGGGATTGAAAATAAGAAAGAGAAAAGGAGGAGCAGGAGAGAGAAAAAACCATAAAGAAAGAGGTAGTGAGAAGAATAAGACAGAAAAGAATGAGAGAGAAGAAAGAGTAGAGGAGAGAGACAGACAGAGAGAGAGAGAGAGAGAGATAAAAGTGTGTAAAGACGAGAGGACAAAAACGAGAGAGACCGTATAGGAGGTCGTTCCAGAGAATGCAGCACTTTGCCTCCCGTAGCAGGACAACCCCGTCACGAGAAGGCGGCTGCATGGGGGCTTCTAGAGGTTTTGTAACTTGTCCTTGAATTTATGTATAATAAATTCGTCTAATCATTAGAGAAAACATATTACAAGCGATTGAAATAAAATTGTTATATGGTTCCTCTCTGTTACGTATATTTATAAAAAACATGAAATGTAATCAACAGTACTCGTAGTTCGCACCCAGTTATATCAAATAATTGAGCACCTGTTTCCGAAGGGTTATAATTTCACTATTTTGTTCAGCCGCTAGAATCCACTGATTTTTTTGTTTTATTTCTTTGTTCAACTATATGTGGGTACTCACACAGACTATCAAGTGAACAAACGCACAGGTAAGAAAGAGTAGTTCAGTTAAATGAAAAGCAGTTGTTTCTCTGTTCTGTTGGCGCCACACTTTCAGTTTTGTGCACTGGGCGGAAAGTTATTTATCAGAAATAACACTTTTTCACTCATATGAATACACTTTTTATTTTTGCACTGTAGAGTATATACTGTATTATACTAAACACGGACAGTGAATAAATTTGGATAGAAGTCGAAATAAATATATTTTACTCTATTGTGCAGAAAGTGAGAATGATGTTGTACTGTCAATTACATTTTTTCTTAGAATGGCACTTTTTACATCGAATTATTGGCACAGAGTTTTTTTACCTGTATTTATTCAGTGTCTGGATGAGCAGCTTACCATTCGACAGTGCACTCAACGTGCGAATAGGTCACCTAACTTACTCTCTAAGACGAGAGAAAATGATGTGGCCTCTGTGTCATTCAGTTGATTTGACGTTAGTACTGTCTGTTAGAATCAGATAATGGTTTCAAGCCAAGTGTAAATTTCAGCGCCGTGGTACATATATTTACATGGAAGTAATGTGTCCTTTTCTCGTATATCGTAGACTGTTTATACTGAAGAACAGAAACTACTTTACATTCGCCTGACAAATAACAGATTAACTCTCAAACTAACTTGAGCTATACTGTGGAATTAGTGTATACACCAGGTCCTCTTTCTTATACCGTCCACATTTCGTACTCACTCTATCTACTAATACTTTCCAGACTTCAGACAAATTCAGTCATAGCTTCCGCGCGACTATTGCGCCGTTAGTATTAGGCCTAAATAAAACAATTCTTCACTACAGAATGTCATGTATGCATCCCTGGGTCGATCAATACGTTCGTGGACTATAATTTAAATTTAATTTTCAAACTGTAAAGTCGATGAATTAATTTTGTTTTCTGCATAAACAATTTAGACAGCATAAATTGACAGAAGAACATTTTTATAACAATAGTTTTTAATTATTTCAAAAGAAGAATGTCCAGAACGACTTCAAAATTTGAAATTGAAATTCTGAAAGATCTATACGACACATATATTAGCAATCTTCTATACAGACTTTAATCTTCCATTAGTTGTAGATATGGAAAAGCTATTTCTATACCGTTTTTCTGCATAGTTCGTGAACTTACTGACCGGTCCTCGTACTGCGTACTTTTCACAGATGTAGGGAACTTTTATTGTAGGAGCGTTGGAAACGGTCATTTCTACAGGTGTTGATATGGGGGGGAGGACATTCTGCCAACTTGCATTTCTGTCTGATTGTCCACGAATTATTGCACCCCATAAAGGTCTTGACAATGCCCTTTCTTATTGGAACCCACCCAAAGTCATATCAAACCATGTCTGTGCGGACACTCGTGGATGGTTGAAGATGTTACAGGTTCATGACATGTTTAGGGAAGAATTAAAAGAGGTGCAGAGGGATTTGTCTTAACAAATCTTACGAACAGACGATCTGCTTTCCAGCTAATCTTCAATATTCTTCTCCATATCCACTAAGAAAAAATAGAAGCATTTGAAATCTATATATGGAGACGAATGAAGAGAATATCATGGCAGGATTGGAAAACCAACGAAGACGTATTAAAAGAGATTTAACAATGACGTAATTTCACTATATTGAAAAGGAAGAAGATCCGGATAACATAATGAAACAATCATAGAAGGACGGTTTCGTGGAAAACGTGGACGAGGGAAGCCAAGAAAAGGCATGCTAACTGAATGAAATACAGATTCATATAGAAATCTAAACAAATGAAGCAGAAAATCGAATGGATTAGAGAAATGGATGCCATAAACGTGAACCTGCTTGACAAAAGCAGAACACTCGATAGTTAGAGATCCACATTTCTTTAAATCTTTTCTATATCTCTTGTCTTTAGTGTTATACAACAGAGTGCTCCGAATAAAAAAAAACTCTTTACGATCTATAATAGTTTTCTGTTTTTCGGTTGTGCACTTTCCATCTGAAGTTATACTGCCTCCGCAGGTACTTCAATTTATTGACTTGTTCTATTGTCGTTTCACCTAATGTACAGTAATCTTTATTTGCTTGTCTCCATTGCTTCATATTCTTCCTGATATCAATTTTCACGTTGAATGCTCCTGCCTTTGTATACAGTGTATATCAATAGTTAAAGTCATTCTTCTGAGTTTGTTATCATTGCCTGATCAGCGCCGAACCTGATTTCTTTAATCATCTGAATCTTATTGTAACGTCTTGGTAATGGTATCAATTCCTAATCAGTCTTCTGCCTTGCAAATCTATCTCCTGTGTGTGCGTGCATTACTTTCAGAGGAACATTCCCACGACTGGGTCGCACGAATGGACGAATTGCATTTCTCCAACGGCCGCGTGGACGCCAAGACCTACAACTACTCCACACTGCACCGGCTGGACTACCACGGGGAGCGCTATCCCACCAGAGCTCTTAGGGCCATTCTCAGCGGAACTCCGGGTGCCGGCTACATGGTCCGGTTCAGCACACGCCAGTCCCCACTGGCCGGCTTTAGCGGTTATCCCCGGTTGCCCAGTCAGTCCAAAGTCAAGGTTTGCACCCAGAATGCTACACAAACGAGGTGTGTAAAGAACATTCCTGTTATTTCCCGATTTTTCAGATCAATAGAACCATATACTGTATAGTGTATACAACAGCGAGAGAGAATGCTGAGATAAATGAGTTAGAAGATGAGTTACTATGAGGTATAACAAGTCTAGTCTGATGCAATCGATTTGTGAGTTTAGTTCTGACTGCCTTTATCATCAGTAGGTCATATCTTGTGGAAGAGGCCTTTGCGAGAATACTGCAAACAATCGTCGAAACGATCGATATGGATACTCTTGTCATTTCCGTGCATGTTTTGTAGGTGTTGTGTAACAGTACTATTCTAGACGTAGATGCAGATATCGATTTGTGTAACAGTTAGACAATATGCCGCTCCACAGTGCGGATAAATGAATTCATAAACTACTTTTGTGGAGGTAATTGCCTGAGTTTGGCTTTTTTCGGGGGATCGCACTAAATCGACGACGCCTGAATTGATTCGAATAGTTATTTAACTATGACCTACAGTATATACTCATAAAGGAAGCAATTTTAATTTTACGAAGGCAGCCATAATGAAAGTGTTATTGTAATTCATTTATCGCATAGCATTCGCTGGCATTCTATAAATATGTAAATAATTGTCCTAATTAATTTTTTATACTACGTTTTCAAATTTAGGATTTTTCCCTCTAGCTTTAACATTCTTGTGCTATCTTTCGTGAACGCGCATTAACAGACTAAAAGTGAAAGTTACATACATGTTACTTATACTGATACTTATGAATCCACACTAGAATCCGTAAAATGACACGGTCAAACAATGCGGCCTCATTTTTATTTTTGATGAAACGTGCCAAGTCTTGATATGCAAAGGTTTTCAGAAAGGTTTGAATCAGACTGCTTGATACATGTTGATAAATAGGAAATTCATATTCACAATATTTCCTAATTTTGCGCTTCTATTTGATTTAGCTATTCTCCTTCTTCTTTGATGCCCCTGGCGCCACGCATGTCAGTCTGCCTTGATCTGACCGATCACCCATAGAAAGAGAAACAACCACTTGGGTTTTTGGCTTCTAGATTGAGTGAAAGAATGCCAAAGATGTTTCTGCGTTCCTTGTAGTGCTTTGGACAGACTTTGAGGATGTTCTCAATGGATTCATCCTCCTGCCAGATCTCGCATTTGCTGTCTTCCTCTATTCCTAGTCTATGGCGACAAGCCTTGACCTGGAGAGAGTGACCAGCCAGCATAACTCGTGATTCCCTGATGAGTCTTTTTCTTTTTGAAGATCTCCCCATTGTGCGTGGTCCGATTTCTTCCTCCACTCACCCTGACTTTGTTCTTGATGGCTGTCTTGATAGTTTTCAGCGCAATATCCATACTTTCGCTTGATCTCTCTTGCTCACTTCCTTTGTGATGTGGTCTGCCTCCTCATTCCCCTCGAAAATTATCCGCTTACTCTCTTTATATGAAAGAAATGAAATGACTATTCGCTCAAACCTGGTTTCATTCATAACGAAAATAGCACGGGTTACTACCAATTAATGTGGTTACTTTTCCACTTCCTGAAGACTCTTCTGATGGTGTTTGCATTGTTCTTAATTGGGTCACTGGTTTAGATTGTCTTACAAATTGTATTCTACATGTGTAGCACTCACAAATGGACACACTCTTTCAACGACTATGCTGGTTCAATTCCAACAAACCAATCTCTTCCTTTCCCGTTGAGTAGAGTTGTCGAAGGTCTTGTAAACAGAAACCGCGAATGATAACGAATGATACAAATCAGTTGACTATACAGTAGATTCATTGAACAATGTGCTACAGACTTAATCGATTTTGGTTTAACGTGACATAATATTCTTTTAACTATAAATATACTTTTTATTTTTTGCCGCCTTCGAGTGTCGAGGTGCAGTCTGATCAACTTCCCTTCATACTACTGTAACCCCAGCGCTCTCTCTCCACTCCTCGCATTTCTGCTCTTGTGCGCTCAATTAAAGACATGGACTTCGTCCTCGACTAATAATCTCGATACACTACGCGGTGTTGTGTCTGTGCGGTAGACTTGTTTGATTATATCAGCTATATTGTTGTGCACACCCTTTTCGCGTTTTATTTGAATATCTGTATATACAATTGACTGATGATAAAAAAAATGCATTATATATTAAATGTTTAATGCTGAATATATTAGACTGAATTTTACCCCTATTGAATGCAGAACATAGAAGTTTCATTCATGACGTTGATATATCTTGGTGAATTTACAGAATTTTTAGATGTGTCCTCGCATCTCAATGTAAGAGTCTGATTTTCTTAGGAATTTAAAATTGGTTTTAGTTGAAACTTGGTATACTATGAACAGAATTAAAGCAATCAGACAGGTATTGAAGCCTCCTCGCATTTATATAAGATGATTCGTCTGTCGTTTGCTTGTTTGTCAGGAAAGGAGGGGAAGCGGACACATAATTGAACTTACTGTTCTTGTTGAAACTTTGAAACTTTAGGTAGAGCTATCTTACTGTATATTTATTTGTCAAGTTGTCTGTCTGTGTGTTTCGGGTGAGCGGCCAGACCGTTAGTGCCAGCGACCTAAGATTTTGCGTAAGTGACCCCTTAAACCCTGCAGGTAAAATAGGATGGGTGAGGTCGGGGTCAAGGTCAAGGGGTCAGGGAAGAGGTCAATGCGACTAAAAACGGTGTTAAATGGCCGTTTCGGGCAGCAGGCGGCCGGACCGTTGGTGCCAGCAACCCGAAACTTTGCATGGTTGACCCCCTCAACCCTACGGGTTACATAGGGGGATAGGTCGACTCCAAGGTCAAGTGGTCAGGG
>JAUYWV010125690.1:0-11442 GCA_032274565.1 Nematoplana nigrocapitula
CACAATTTATTAGTAAAATACAAGATAAAAAGAGTTTGCGTGATAACAAACCAGTTAGTCTAGGTGTGACCCTTGGGCGTTAAGGCACAATGCCAGCTTCTTCCCGTCGGGATCGACTTTTGTCAATCGTAAACGCAGGTCACCTCTCAACACAGCGTCAAGCCGGTTTCTGGCTTACGAAGTAACTTCGTGCAGGGCACTGAAGCCTTTTTCTTCTAAAAGGGTCGTTGGAAATGGCAGCAGGAGATATTCCGCGTAACACAATCGTTCAGAGAATGCAACTGATAACTTCAGTTTTCTGCGTTCCCTAATCTTCCTAACGCCTCCCCCCTTTTCACCCTAGTTGAGAAACGGTGTTCTAAATTATCTAGAGTTAGAGTGAAAATGCATTTGCCTGACATAATCATTGAAAGTCAAATACTATAATACCACAGTTAGGCTAGTTATCCTGTAATAACGAAGCAGGTAGGACTACCCAACACTATGATGCGATCCAAGAATCTGACGTTAAACGTTAGGTCTCACAGTTTGATTGTGATGACCCAGATAAACTTCAACAAGAAGTTTACTTCTCTTTCGTTTACTATTTGGGAACCAGACGCAGGGAGTGGATCCGATTTTTAAAGAAAGAAATTATAATTGTTATAAATGATTCAGAATTATTGGTTTAAATGGCATTCAAAAACATTCACAGCCATCTTTTAAAAGAGGCCAAGATAAATTGACACAATCACGCATACATACTTCTACCGATGTTGCTTCATCCCCAGTTCAGGCCATCAAATTGCTTATAAGCAAGCTACCCCCGAATTGCGAGTTTTTGTTTTACAAAAACGCGCGCAATTAGCAATCGCAAAATTTCTGGCACAATCCCAAACTACCATTGGGTGCACACAATCGGGAACTTAATGAAAAAGATTTCTACTTCTGCGAAGCTCTCGAAAGTATACACTTCGCACTGCATACGACCTACAGTTGTGAGTCATTTATTCAACGAAGGGGTTTCAGCTAATGATATTCAATGCGTTACAGGCCATAAAAATCAGGATTCGGTCATACGCTATATCATGCGAGTTAGAGGCACCAAAAAACAAATATTTGCACGTGCATTGCAAAAGTCAGTTTTGGTTAACAAAAGTGGAATAATATCTTCGTCGTCTACAGAGATAAAAATTCCGACCAACAAGAAAATGCGGATAGAAGCGGATGGAGAGAACAATATTGTTCGCTTTTCATTTGACTGAAGCAACTAAATGTATTGTTGTTATATTATTATTCTTAGTTACTGCTGTTATAAGCCATATTTTTAATGCATCCATTTTTTTATCTGCAGTAGCAGATAGATGGAAAATTGCCAAAATTATCCCCGTGCCGAAGTGTAAGAAACCCGCAATGAAGGATCACATGGCCCATCTCATTATTGACAGTTATCTTGAAAGTGCTTGAACGCTTCATTCTCGATAAACTGCACAAACAGCTCACTGCCCATTATGGCTCCAATCAATATGGTTTTAGACAAGGTAGTAATACCATCTGTGCACTAATTTATTTAGTGGACAATGTCACTAAATCCTGGGAACAGACATCTACAAAGGCCGTCTCAATTATTGGGTTTGATGCTTCGCAAGCTTTCGATACGGTTCCTCACGATCTCTTAATTTAGCGACTTATTGAAGACAGACTCCCGTCCGGATTTATTTTATGGTATCAAAACTATCTTCAAAATCGTCTCCAGTTCGTTTGCGTGAATGACCTTTCAGTAATGTCGTATCAGTTTCTTCTGGGGTACCACAAGGCCCTATACTCTCCCAATGTTTTTGCATCTTTATTGCTTTTCTGACTGTACTCAATGAAACCAATGCCCTTTACAAATTTGCCGATGACATGGCTCTAACGATTACCCACACGCTCTCGGATGACAATGAGCATGCGAAGCAGTCTGAGATCTGTAATATACAAAACTGGGGTTCTTCAAACCTGATAAATCTAAACACTGCAAAAACTCCTCGTCTTCAGATATAGAAAGGCAATGTTAAGTTTGACTACAATTGCCTTACTCAGTTCCGCGAAGTCCAGGCCCTAAAGGTTCTAGGCATCCACATTACAAATGATTTACGTTGGTCCACTTTCATCAGTGCATCAATCAAGAAGGCAAATCGGAGTCTTCATCTCTTTCGTGTGTTGAAGCCACTGGTGAAGAAAAATGACCTAGTGAAGCTTCATATCGCACTCGTTCAGAGTCTATTGGATTATGGTTCCTCTGTTTACGTCCGTTCAATTCGAACTGAAGACCGGAAGTGTTTCAGAGACTAGTATCCCGTTCTTACCGCATTATTTGCGGCGTACCATGATCTCAGAACTGCCTACCTGACCCGGATGAAAGAAGGCATACCCAGGCTGTTAAACTCTTCGAGAGGGCCCTCGCGGACGGATCCCATTTTCTTCATGAACTCATGCCTCCCTTTTCACCCAGTGGTCGCCGCCTGTCAAATCCGGTTCTGATAACGGAAAATAGCTTCCTCTTTCATTCCATATATTACCCTCCACTATTATCATGCTCACCATTGACTCTGTTATTCGTTCCTCCTACCAATTGTTCATTCTAGTACATTCCCAATTGTCTTGATTCCCATTCTAGTTAATTAAACGCTTCATTTATTTATTTTAATTATGAATCAAATTATTCCGCATGGCAACGCTGGCTGTTTGATATCTGTGTATTCGCAAAAATATTTTATTTTATTTTATATTTGAGCGTCATTTTAAGATGGCTAACGAGTCTCAAACAAACGTATTTCATTATACTCACGTATTATTGTTCTTTGAAACGACTCGAGCGTCATTCATTTTTTATGCATTCAAAGTTAACCAAATGATCTTGAAGTCAGTATCTTTCGTTGAAAATATACAGCTTGTAATTCAATTGGTCCATAATAGACCTCTGTGTTCAGGACGCAAGTACCGAATCAAAGGCCCTGCGGCAATCTATAGTGTGAATATTCTCGAGCGGCTTCAACAGCTTTTTAAATACGTATTTTTTCTCATAATGGCATACAAGTACTCGATTTCAAACATTGCTTCCTCTGACCGCAAACTAGAAGCGTCAGCATTGTGAACCACCTCCTGTTTACACTAATTTGTCCGGCGCTTGCGTCCTCTTTCAAAATTATTACAGTCCACTACGTAGCAACCCCATTGTGGGGTTCTAAGAAACGTGATCATAAACGCAAACGCATGCGAAGCCGCCAAAAGCTTGGACAAGTCCCGCAAGCACCCCGTCGCACGGCAGTAATAAAACCTACGAGAAATGGTCGCAGCTAACCCAGCTAGCGAGGATGCGGTAAGGTACGAGCGCCGAGGGTCGAAGTCCAACAGTCAAGTTTTTGGGAGGTTTCTCAAAGCTGTTGGCTTAAATTTATCTAAATTTGGAAAGCAATCTAAACTTACACGTACACCCATGTAGATAACGCTGTAGAAATAATATTGAAACTTTTTCATAATGCACTGAATAGTTATTTCCTACTGTATACACTGTATACTCGTACATATACATTGAATTAATTGGAACTGCGAGATCAGCCAAACATTTAATCGGAGTGCACCACTCCAATACAAATTCATAGTTGAGTTCGTTCGCTCTGTCTTCCCATGCTCAAAAGCGCACCGTCAACGGAAATGACATACAGTATAAGTACCATGAGTGTACGTCGTGAATTAAGCAAGTAAACAGCAGGCAACGACACAACAACAAGACAAGTACAGTATATGGCGAATTGGGTGGGTTCCCGTATAGCCAAATTGCATGTCCGTCCTACACGGATCTATCATACTGTGTGCATACAACTAGACCTGAACTATTTACCTAATTGATTATAAAACCTATCGATTAAAACCATACTTATGAGGGAGGATTAAATTTCTAATTAAATAAAGATTTATGAAACCTAAGACTTTGTAATGGACCGTGTATATTCAGAAACGTCCGCACTACAAGTATACTGTCACATACATAACGTAGATTACAGCATTGATTTTGAAAAAACTAAACACATTTCTTCCTCCATGAGAAATAAATTGCTTTGTATTTTTTCACAGTTATATGGAACTGGGATAAATGTGAAACGAATGTAAAAAATGTTTCTCACACCGGTCTACAACTAAAGCTTTCCACCGATATGAAGAATGAAGCACTGAACTATTTATAACTGCTGACCAAATATACAGGAATAGAAAGAGAATTTCCCAATTAAGCATCCCTATGAAGAAAATACTACTGAATTGCTTAGCAGGCTAGAACTCAAGATTATTAACCCTGTCTGCCCTAAAACCGGGTTCGGAGTGATCCCCATTCCCTAAAAAAACGTTTTTTTAAAGTTATGTATTTGGGCTTGCATAGCAGGTACTATGTATGTGGGGTAAGAATAGAGCATATACAAGACCTCGGTGTACTAATATTAGTAGTATTACATCAATATTTTCTTTATACTTTTTGTAAAAAAATGAAAAACATCATTTTCTGGTCAAAAAGTTTGATTTATCCTGTATAATTTATTCAAGCGAATTTAAATTTAGCGCTTACTAAATTTAAAACCCTATTTAAAACAAATAATTTGTCTGCTGTATTCCTAACTAGGTTACATTGAACAGCCTGCCACTTCCTAAGCCAATAAAATTATGTTAGACCATATATTAAACTTGACGCAAATGTGCATCATAGGGAGGTAGGGATGACGTATATATGCGTCATAGTGCCGAAAGGGTTAATAATATATTCATTTATTGTCAAATAATTACAAAATGTTGACCAGAGACTGTCTGAAGGCCGATCTAATCTGGTCACATGCTTTTATTTATTAAAACAAACAATTGGAATAGAAACAGCGCGAACAATGTAATAACAAACTGTTAATAAAGGTAATGCAGTTGAAATGCCGATAGGAGATATTCTCAGAATACCAACAAAACACAAAAGACAAGTCTTTGATTGAAAAACAACATCTCACACCCGAGCAACATGTACGTATAGTATATTTGATCAAATATTATTCTCCCAGATTTCTGCTTATATTGTTTTCGGCTGTTTTAATTATTTAAAATTATTTAATGATCGATTCCAGATGACCTTGTTTCTATATCAGCAGCAATACATACACCATGGTTATCACCTTAAAACTGATATATACATTTTCTGAAACATGCCACCATTTGCACGAATCACCAAGCAATAGCCATGAGTGCTTTAATGTTAACCGGACAAGCTACAGTATATAGCAGTTTTAAAGGACACCAAGCAAATGCGTAATAATAATAATAATAAATACATTTTTTATTTGACACCCGGGCCTAAATTAACAAATAACTGGTTTACGCATATAAAAAAAGGGAAATTTGTTCGGTCAGGCTAATGGAGTAATTATAAACATGTAACCTTGATATAAAAATATAACAGCTGTTTGGGAACGAAATAAACACTAATAGGTTCGAAATATAACTATAAGACAAACGATAAACAACAACAAAAGCATTTAAATATCGAACAAACATAGAAATCGTCCCTTAAAATGGGGAAACAAAATTAATCTAAACAATTTTATCAGCCTGAACCGAACAAATATTAAATACAACTTATTATTTTTCTTTTGATCCAGCCTAAACAAAGCCCCTGGTATGGCTAGAGGTACCAGAGGAGAAAAACTTCTATCGAGCTGGCACTCTTCTTGAGAAAATAGTACTGGAATGCTTTGGAGTCATTTAGGAGGATTGGTGAACAACCCGTTACATCAAGCAGTTGTTAGCCTTCAAAATAAAAATGATAGGAACAAAAGAATTGAATGCTCATAAGATCGTCGGTGGCCTGGCAAAGGAAGATACCAGCAGAAGTCTAAAGAAAGAATGATGAGAGAATTGCCCGGAAGGGTGGTACACCCGAGTCACGGAGAGAAAGAAGAGCGCGGAACCGAGGATACAAACAGAGGATCGGCCTACGACCGAATGACAACTTGGCCTTCTATGAAGAAATCGTTTGCAGTGTTATGGATGAAATAAAAATCGTACCTTTCGGTGTAATGGCACACATTTTGGCTCCTTAAGAAAATACGACATCTTAGACGTTATTTCGGCCTATGTGACTTCACTGTGTACAATCAGCACGCCAAGACTTTGTTCAATATAAAGCATGCCATTCTAATAAGAGACCTTTCTGATAAATGAAAAAATATCGCCTTATACAAAAGGAATACTGTACATATATCTCTCTGTTCGACAATTGGCTTATGTAGATTTTTTAAATCTATGTATTTGGGGTGGAACATTGGATAATTTTCATGACACAATTTTGTTCAATACATCTAGTGAATATTTTGAATTTTTTCTGAAAACACTTAAGCAAGAAGGAAAGGCGTACCGAACTTCGTGGATTACGAATTGTTTTTTCCTCCAGGAATTAATGAAAACAAAATAAATCTTTTGTCAAAGACTTTTTCCCGTATACTGTACATTCCACCTTGTCATTCATCAAATCCTATTAGATGCACTATGCGCACATGTCAGGACGAAAGGAGGAACCGATCTACTTAAGCATGATTTTTTCATTTTTTCTGATTACAATGAAAATTACATATATCCTGGAAAACAGTTTAGTTATGCAGTCTCTAGTAGTTTGCAGGTGAATGAACTCGACCGTGCAAAACTATCACTACAATTGTAGTTTCGCTTCCATAGTTAACCGCAACGTTGTTTAATCGGGCTATTCGGGACAGTGCGTCGACTGAATGAACTGGCTGCATTGTCTAGTCAGTTGTAATGGAATAGGTGTATACGGCTGTCCAGACCTTCTGTCAACAAAGGCTCACGAATGCCGACCCATAGTGGCTGTGATGTGCGTGCGTGATGAACTGGAGGGGTCTGCTATCGGTAAGATGGTGGCGAGAAATTCCAAACATCTACTGCCATATATTGTGTACACATAGAGAGCACCAGATGTATATAATTTCTCTCCAAATGACAGTTCGTGAACAACGAATTGCATGATGACCTTCAGAAGATCACCAGCTCCTCAATAGACTGTAGTAGATAGAATACAATAAACTATTTCGTTTATACAAACACTACCGCTGTGAATGAACGCGATGCGAGTACTCTGTGAATGTCTGCATTGTGAAATGTTTATGAATAAACTATATTTCGGTTAGGTTCTTCATCTTCTTCTTCTTACTTGGCAGGGTCAAATGGGGGCACGGGATTGTTCAGTTCTCCTTTGTTCACTATAGCCGTCTAGTTGCAGGGACGCAGGCATCTTTTAATAGCATTCACATTTTGCCTACTCCGCGCTCCTTCATATTATAATAGGACCATCTTTGTCCTTGTTTCATTCTTGCAACCACCTCTTCTTCAGTTTTCGTCAGAGCGATATCGTCTTTTCTTTTTTGCCATATATGACCAACCCTTTCTTCACTTAACATCCTCAAACATTCGTTACTCCTTTCCGTCCAGCTTACACTAAGAAAGTTTCTGTAGAACCAGTCCATTATTTGAGGCTCCACCTCTCATAGTCATACAAGGAAACACTTCCAAAACAATACCTTCGCCAGATACAGGGTAAATTTGTCGTCTTCCATTGGGTCACGTTTGCCGGGAAATTCTCTGCCTGCCTTAGCCTAGCCTTTATACACATTGGAGGAGGTCGAACCAAAGAGTTTTGAATAAATATAAAATACACTGCCCTGCCACAATATTAAGCCCACTTGATAATGCAAATTCAAATTATACCTGGGTTTAATAATATTAAACTACACAAGTAGGATTACCCGTATAGCGTTAGTATATATAATCCTATCTATAATTAGAGAAATGTATGTATGTATGTATGTATGTACTGTATGTCTGACCGGTATTTTTCTCCCAACTCTCTTGACGGATTTGCATGCTTGATGACTCAAAAGAATGCTACGCCAATAGATAACATGGGAAAAATAGCCACGTGATGCAAAATTTCGAATTGTCTTACACTCTTTCCAATTATAAAGCTATCAGTATCGCCGTATTCGTCCTGACTGAAGCTTCCTGATGATCATATAGGCACATCAAGAGGTGAATCAAGTGCTTTGGTATACCAATATTTTCCTTGGCAATCCAGAAAAGTTCGTGGTCGACACAGTCAAACGCTTTGTTGTAATCGATGAAGCAAAGGAATACTTCTTTCTGATATTCTCTTGCTCTTTCCATTATTCAACTGGTGTTAGCAATATGGCCTCTGGTCCCTCTGTTTTTTCCTGTAACCAGTTTGGTCTCTAGGTATCTCCCGCTCCATGTATTCTTCTAGTCTGCTTTGGATCATTTTCAGTAATATTTTGCTTTCATGTGAAATCAATGCAATAGTGCGGTTATTTGCACATTCTCTAGCATCTTCTTTCTTTGGCAAGAAAATATATACAGATTTCTTCCAGTCTTTTGGCTATGTACCGTGTTCCCATATTGTTTGACACATCGCTGTCAGTGCACTTTCTGCTCAACTCTCCTGCCACTTTGAAAAGTTCTATGGGGATGTCGTCTTCGCCCGGTGCCTTTCATCTGCTATATATTTGATGGCTTTTCTGATTTCGCTTTTTAATGTTGGTGGTTCTTTATCAAAGTCGCACTATGTGAACATCGGCGATGTCTATAGATAGATTCCGTGTATTCTTCCATCTGTTCTATATTTCTTCTTGCCGAGATTGGAGAATCTCGTTGTGAATTTGCCTGTTACTGCTTTGATTTTTTACATAGATCCATAGTTTTTCCAGCTTTGTTGTCAATTTTAATCTCTGTGCAGATGTTGTTAAGGTATTTTTCTTTGTCCTTTCTTGTTTGTCGTTGAAAGTCTGCATTTAGCTCTCTGATGTTGTCCTGATATGTTCCCTTCGCTTTATGTTCTCTGCTCTTATTTGCTATCTTGATGACCTCGTCTTCTTCTTCTCTTCCTCTGCTGGCGGCTGCGGAAGATCCATAGCAGGGTTACTCCAAGAGGTGACCGGGAACCCGCCCCAAAAACTCCAAGAGCTCTCTCACGCCATAGAAGCAGTCTGGCTTCGTCCGAGATCCATGGTGACCTTTTCTTAGCTTTGGACTTACTAGTGTGTGTTTTTTCTGCTGTTGTGGTGAAAGTACTTTTTAGTACTTTTTGATAATATACTTGTCGTCCTTGTAATCTCACTGTGATTATTCTGTCGTTGATTGGATTGTAGCCTAAGATTGATACCACTGTTTTTTCCTTGAAACTCAATGCTACCCCATGCGTTCTTGGTGTCTCATGTGATTCATTAGATTTTCATAAAACGAAGAGTTCACTCTGGTTTCGTATTAATATTACAATATTGTACATTGTGAACCATTCAACACGTTGGTATCTATGCTCTTATCTCTAGCATTTGCTAAGTCACAAGAAATAATTTAATGAGACAATAGAAAATGTAAAGAACTTGTTAGTTTTGATGATGAGCGTAAGCCATATGCGTCAATGCATTCCAAACTAATAGAAACACATAGGGGACACCTTTTGTACAACTTCACGTTTTACGTGTCAGTAAACATCATCTGATCATTTAATTCATACACTGGAAAACTACTTCGAGTAGTAGTTTACTGTACCCCAGGGTACACACGATATTACAAAATCTTAACTAGCTGATACATGATGCAAGTTTAAGCACGATTTTCAAGGCAGTATTTATAAATTATATTTTTAGAGTATCGTTTGAAGAAAAAGAGAAAAATTCCAATAGCCTTATTTTTAACTTATCGCAAAGACCGAAGCTATTGGATTCGTTAAAGGATAGCTGACAGAGATAAAAAAGGTATTGTTTAGTTGGAAAAGAATATTTGAAGATGTAAATATTTACGATCCATTTAATTACCAGCTATATATGATGATCAATGATGCCCACAGTTCAACCCCTTTTGTTGAATGAATTAAAGGAGGGAATTATGAGGGTTGGTACCAATATGAGGATAGCAATATCATCCAGAGACAGACTGGTAGTCATATAAAGATGAATTGTGTTTTTCTCCAAAACATCAACACAATATTTTGATACTATATGTCAATTGAGGTCATTAATGACATATACGCATTAGCGCCCGAGAATTTGTCATTAATGACCTTAATTGACATATAGTAATATGTTATTACCAATAGCGTCATGTGAAATATTATACGGCAGATAATTTGATTAACCGCCCAGAGATAGGTTTATGATATAAATCTATTTAATTCTTTTTACAAGCAGTTAATGATAGAAATGTTTATGTCGCCCGTATTCAATAATGTTATAATTTAAAATTTGAATTTTGTTATAAAATCATTCATTCAGATGGTATTCTTAAGTATTTTATAACGCTGTGGGAAAATGTCGGAGTTACTAAAAGATGATGAGTTTTAACCTCGTTTGTGGAGAGTATCGAAGTGAATTCCTAGGTTACGACTACAATTTAGTAGACTTGACCCCATTTTGAATATATAATTCAATACTCTTGAACTAGATGCTATGTGATTTATATACTAAATGTTCATTAGCTCTCTCCAATGCATTTCGTCTAGAAATGAAAGGTAATCGAGTGTCATTTAATTCACTGGAAGGTACTTGATATGCTTCATTTACATACACCAAGATTACCTTTTGACACATACTAAGATTATGAGTTTTAACTTCGTTTGTCGAGAATATCGAAGTGAATTCCTAGGTTACGACTACAATTTAGTAGACTTTCCCCACATTTCGAATGTATAATTCAATACTCTTGAACTGTATGCTATGTGATACATTGGTTGGGCATTTTTACTATAAAAATAACTAAATGTTTATTAGCTCTCTCCAATGTATTTGGTCCATAAATGAAAGGTAATCGAGTGTTATTTAATTCACTGGAAGGTACATGTTATGTAGAAGTGAAAGATTTTAGTAAATAAAAATACGTTTTGTGTAACTGAGAACTCAGAACTTTATTTCATCGAGGTTAACACGACACAGTGTATGACAACGTTTATTCTCAACTTGTCAGCAAAAGTACACACTCATTTTAAACACAACACAATGTTCGCGGAGCCAATAGGCAATTCACACAGTTCGAAGAAACGAGGGTACTCTACAAGCGTGGGAACTGAACGACATGTAGGACACCGACGCGACTCTGATAACACGTCTATACCCACTTCCTGGAGTTAAGACTGACCATCGCTCACTAATCAGACTGGACTAAAAAGAGGACAGGGAAAAATCGATACTGGTGCCAGGAGAACCTCTCACGCACCGCACCAATACCTACGCGCGCTCTCAATAACACTGAGTAGACAGAACTAACTAATATGACGTTTTACAACAAAGGTAATCAAGTGTTATTTAATTCACTGGAAGGTACTTGATATGCTTCATTTACATACACCAAGATTACCTTTATGTTTCATTAACA
>JAUYWV010125701.1:5554-20169 GCA_032274565.1 Nematoplana nigrocapitula
CTCGACCCCCCCCCCCCCCGCCTGGCAGCGCCTATGAAAATGGTCCATGTTGGATGTCAGGGGATGGAAAGTTAGAATTTTATTTGATACCGTTCGATTCCTCTCAAAATTATGATTACGTGACAATGTGATGAACGTTTATTTCTATCGTCTAACAATTTTTATTGTGTGTAAATAATCGGCATCTTGACTAAACTAGCACTGAAAGCGTAGTTGACCGTACTAATATTCTAGTAGTTTTGATATATATTTTTAAAATACAGAAAACGAATCTTCATTATAGGAAACGAATTCTCAGATTAAAAGAAGAACCAGGTTTATATACATTGTATTTCATGGGTTGTGTATAAAGTATATGCTGTACTATATATATACGACATGTTCTGGGGTCGAACACCAGTTCAAGTTCATCCACTCGGCACAGGATGGCTAGAAGATGGCGATCCATGAGGCGGAGATATGAGAGTGTAGAACCAGTCCACATTTAAATGAGTTTTCAATTAATATATTTCCCACTTTTTTCATAATACTGTATAAGTCCTAATGTTTTCCGTAATGCTCTTTGAATGAATTGGATCATTTCAATATCTGTCAGCCAATAAAATAAGACGCGTCTATAGCTTCGCTTTTAAAATGTTGTAAAACGAACGACTGGAGAGTTTGACTATGTTTCTATCACACAGTGTTATTGATTTTCGACGCACCATCACGCAAAATATAGCATCCCAATTGTGAGGTGTTAAGTGGACACAATTCGAATTCGTATTATTATTGTTAATTATTACTAATTTATTATGTGAAATGTTTAAGAATATCATGCATAAATGCTAATGACATTAAACGATTATTTTCAAAGTTCAACTTTGAATTGGATATCCACACTATCTATATGGAAATGACGAAAACCTCGATATCCATCCATGGACATCTCCATGGATATCCATATTCACGGCAACACTGCAATATAGAACGACCACACTTGATTCTTTCGGATTCGGCATTTTTTGCTAAATTAGTATTAATTACGCATTTACTTGAAGTCTTGTTCTCTCTCTTAGTATTTTGCACATATTTTAACGCTGTAGACTCAGACCACCAATTCATCAAATTTTTTAACTTTCTTTGTGCTATACTGATTCTGAATAAATTAACTCTTTAGAGCGTTTCTCTGCCATTGCATAGCCTGAATTAAACAGAATGAAATCAATGAATTAGACAAGTTCAAATTTAAATGCCGATCGATAGAGAAGATAGTTAGCTATTTATGGCATCTTGTGGTTATTTAGCAATTGAAGGTAATGGCAATGGAACATTCTGTGAATTTTAATCTTATGTTGAAAAAAGCTTACATTCTGAAAGAATAGAAACAATTTTTTACATGTCTCGGAAACTGTTTACGAACTCGCCCGCTACTCTCGCTCTTCATAAAAAGTCACCTCGACATGAAAAGTTTCATTTTCTATCCTTACAAAAAATAGCTATATTTTAATACATTATATAGTTTTAGTTGCTTGATTTAAGTTTATTTCCTAAATTAATTTTACGGGTTCTTTGACTATAAGAATTATGTGAGTTATTAAATGAAACTCGTGGTTTAGCCTGACCGTGTCATTATTATTTTCAACAATCTGCTTTGTGTTTTTTGTAATTTTGACATCCTTTGTTATAGTTTTTATCATAGATTTCAATTCCATAATTTATTTTTGAATATAATAATAGTACATTACGCCAGGAATATTCAGCGACTTCTTTTCGCCACAAGTTATTTTCTTTAATCACGTGATGAAAAGATAACGAGTGGAGAAATAAAGCTAAATATGAGGGAGCGTAGGGATTTTTTCCAACGAAACAATATTCAGTTTTTCTCTAAATATCTCAGATTTTCAGAAAATTTCTATGCCCGAAATGCCTTTTCTACTCACTAAAGCTGTCAATAGCAGTCATTCAAAAATTCAAATCTGCGAAGTAATCGATTTAGCAAATGTAATTAAAATACTTCGGGCTTCGCCCTCAGGATATTTTCATCTCACGGGACGAAATACACCACTTTTTCCCCTAGTTAAGAAAATAGTTATTAATTTAGAATGTCTACATTCTCTCCCGCTACAAAAGAAATGCTTTTACTATAATTCGATAATAATAGCAGTGCAGTGGGTTATACTAAGTTTATACTTGCATCATATGCATTTCCGACAATAATATACTATTTATTACTGCGTCCCTTTATGTGCGTCTTTATCATAACCTACACATTGCAATTACTCTACAAAATGTCGCTATAATCCTGTCGAATACGACAGTCAGTTCTTATAGTTGGAAGTGCAAGGAGGTTTTATTTAAGTAATGCCTATGAGCCCAAGTGCTCTAAATATCAGTGCCCATGTATGAAGAAATGTCATTTTGTTGAACTTGTTTCTAAAATTATGACCTAAATATTTAAATGTTTTATACAATAAAAATAATTTTAATAGAAACATCGATAATACCTGTTTTCTATGTATGTATGTATACACGTGATGCCTAAGGTGTTTACTGATCATCTAATTTATGTATTTTCCCTATCCCAGCTTCTGCAGCTGTTGGTAAGTGAACAGATGCCTATACTTAATTGGCAGTTTGTTATACATATATCTTTATGTTGGCCTCGTATCCTTCATTAGATCTTTGCCCTCAGCTCGGATTAGCATTTATATACGACTCGTCTGCACCCTAACCTCTCATATTGATTTTTAAAACCCGAAAATTGTACGTAGATTTTATTCAGAACGGTTGTCCATATTTCATACACTTAAAATTTGTAGTTTTAATAAAAATAATGCTTTTACATCGTAGTTCATCGCAAGAAAAGAATACTCGAAGTGAGTTTAGACGGTGTGTTGTCTACTCACAGAACTGATTTCCAGACAAAACGCGAACGATAATTTTGCGGTGTTCTTCGTCGAATTTCCGGTTTGACAGTTTATGTATTCCGTATTCAAGTTAGAATTTTGTTGGTTGCTTCCACTTGTATAGAAATTGACGTTCATGCGTTTAAAACAATTAAAAATGTTTTTGTAGAACGTACAATTTTAAGAGACTGTCAGTCTCAAAGATGCCACAGTCTCCTTATATATGGTTTGTCAAAATGAGCCAATTGGTGATCCATTTGACCTAGTTGCTGGCGTCAGTATACCATACTTACTTCGAAATGCCATATACTGTCGAATTATTAGATTTAATCGTTGTCTTTTATTCATATTATTATCAGAAACAACTGCGTTTTTACCGCGCAGTATTTTGGACGGCTTTTACTTTTCCAAATCTCTTTTTACGATTTATCTATCTCTAGCTTTGTCATTTGATGTGATATTATGATGTACAAAATATTCATAAAAATGACATTCATTGAACAACTTGTAAAGCCGAACATATTTCGAAAACCTTCAGAGTAAATTTTCGTAGACAGGAAAACATCGTCCAGAAAACGTGAAAACAAAGGAATTACGGCTTAGGTCAATAATTATAAATCCCTATGTTTTTCACAAACTTGTTGGATCTTAACAATGGTGAAACGTTGGAGTTTTATAGTAAACAAAAATTTCATATTCTAGTTCCTTTGTTTCCACGGTGTATCATCGTACTGCTGAGATTCTCAATTATTGCTTGTGCATTCGCAGCTTTTGCAACTTGGCACATAAGAATCATCAAACGAAGCGTAAAAATAAAAAGTGCAAAATATACCTATCAGTCGTGTTTGTTTCTGTTCAAACACAAACTGGAGTCGACTCATCACAATTAGTGTAATTCGTCTTTGGAATCGGCTATCTGGGAGATATGTTAAGAGCACTGGAACTACCATAATTTTTTCAAGTAGTCGTATAGCGCGTGATTTTGTTTTTTGTAGCTTGCGTTAGATGTAGCCATGTTTGTGCATGATGTGGATGTAGATGTGAGTGTGTAATCTATAGTTCGGGAATGATTGTAGACTTCAGAGTTTTTGGGCGTTGTTCCTGTTTTTACTTTCTAAAGCGTCTAGGTGTTTGTGACAGGCTGTATTGTCATAGATAGCATGTGAAATGGTGTGTAGAGGTGTTAGTGGGTTGTTTTATCAATGATAGCATCATTACACAGTTGCTATACAGGTTAATGTGTTAGAAATGTAAATACAGGACCTTTGCCGGGAACATACTACTGAAATGCAAGCAGTCAGTAGTGCAGGGAGACTGGACTGTGCTGTTTCGGTCTTGATAACGCGTAGCGTGTAGAATTTTAGTTTATGAATTGTGTTGTATTTGCATAATTGTTTGTTATTGTCTTATGCCCATTTGAATATTAGCTCTCTTCGTGTATAACATTATTTCGTGATAGAAGTGTGTATTATTATTTGTTATAAAAATGCAGCAATCGTGGATGTGTAAGTTCAGGGCTTTTGTTACTAAGCTTTCAAAAACCGAGACACTATAGACAATCGATTTTAACTGACGCTAAAGTACGCAATAACACATTTTGACTCAGACGGCTGTCCATTATAAGCGCTATTTAATTATTCCTATTCGTGGTATTAATGAGTTTAAATAAAAAGATGGGAAATCTTGAGACCTACAGATGTAGTTCAATATCCTGTTTATTCAATGCTTCATGAAGTTCATCGTTATCCAAGGTACATATGATGCGATTTTTTGTCGTTCAGCATTTAATGTGATTATATGCAAGATTTTCAAGGCGGTATTTATTAATTACATTTTTAAGCGGAAAAATAAATATGGAATGTTAAATAAAAATAATGAATAAAATTTTAAATGTAAATACTGAATATGATTATTCGAAATAAATAAAAGTATTATTTAAAAATAATGAATATAATTTTTATATAAATATATTGATACAAAATACCTGGTACACGTAGCCGATTATTAATTTCTTGATTGCAGGCCCACAAGCATTACTCTTCATCATACATGCCAATTAACCTATTGTAATTCATGATTTTTATTTTAAAAATCACTAGAAAATAGAGTACGTAAGTTCTATTTGTTCGTACAAATTTTTGCCAGAGGTTAACCGCTAACCTGGTCCACTTCTTCCTTGGAGATGGCATGAAACTGTCCTAATCATCTAGATTGTAGATCATGCGCCGGTTTTTGGTCCAGTATATTGGGCCTGTAATTCGTGCAAAGAGCAGAACTCCAAAGCTTTAGTGCATGTTCTGCCACTCCATGAGTAGACGTAAACAGCCGTTTTCAGGGTCAACTGGCACCATATAAAACAAAGGTTTTCTGTAAAATGAATGCAGCATGTACACGTGGTATAATCACTTAATTATTCTATTAACATGATTTTGATTTCTTTAAGCTATAGTGTCTCATTTTTCTGTAAGCTAATGTAGCAATCTCTAGTCAATGAAAATTGTCAAATTTCTCTATGGAAGTAATTATAGCAACCTGCATTGTACAGTACGGGTATAAGCGCTCATTAGTTTACTTGTAGACAGGCTCGGATTTTTATTTGTAACGGTTTGGCTTCACTGAAATTTGACTGGGCAAATAATTTATTGATTTTTTCTCCATCAAACCTTCGGCGCGGGAAGCTGGTTTTTATATCTGTTAAACTATATAAATGTTTTCATTTTTACACGCTGATTATATAACTAAAACACTTTACATTATGTGTTTGTAGAATACTGTATATTATTTGTGGTCTACTGCGAGCCGAAACTTCATCGTTAATAGATATTATCAAGATTCTTTAATTTATTCCATTTCATGTAGACTTCTAATGAATCCATCCGTCAGTGCGTAACTACGTGATGTTTCTTTGGATAGACTGCGATGAAGTGAAGTGAAGTGAAGTTTGACGAGATTATTGAACGGTTTCCCCAAGACTGGCGAAAGAATAGCTCCGGTTAGAAAAGTCTGAAAGGAACTGTATTTGTATTGTACGTAGCTGTGCATGGTGTAAAATTATTCGTGTTTGTCTTCTGATCTTTATAAAGGCTGTTCTCCGATCAGCGCGTATAAATATATAGAAACCTTCAATCGGTTCTGAACATTCTTATTTCGTGTTTAAATTGTTTGATTAATTCTATCTATCACTGTTTAATTCACCAGGAACACTTAGCAGCCCTTCTTTCAGAGATATTTGAAAGTATGGTGCAAGATGTCATTGACAAATCATCGCCAATCTTAATTCTGACATTACTCAACGCTTGAACAGGTTCAACCTGCAGCTGCAAGGAAAAGAAAAAGCTGATCAATGATTTGTTTACAGCCATCATAGCTTTCCAGAAAAAATTGTGCCTTTTCAATGCCATCTTAAATCTGGTAACTTCGTGAATTTGAGAAGTCTATTGTCTCTGAAAATATAAAAAAAATCGACTTAGTACACTCACCTTTGGCCAATACATTGAATCACTTTTAAGAGGAATATCTATACCGTTTCACCTATTTCCATCTATTAAATCGCTATTTACTCTTGTATGAAATCCTTGACTTCAAATGATCTTCAAATACATGCACAACGTATTAGTATAGTGTCAATTGAAAGATTGAAATTCAATTGGAGGACATTCTTAAGCGACAAACATACAAACTCTGAAAACTAGTACACCAAACAAACATGAAAACCTAGACAAATTAATCTTATGAATGTTTGGGTCAACTTACTGTAGGGAACATACATTCTGTGTCATGGACTTTGTAAACAAAAACTGAGTAACAATTTATTGCCAAACGTCTGAACTCTGAAAAGCACCTCGGCCGATGTACGAATAAGATTTTCAGGAAATTGTTGACAAGATACGGGCACAGCTTTCTCACTGAATGTTTCAGTGTCTTCCTCAAAATGCAGTATATATACTGTAGATATTCATTGGTGTAATATTATTGAAGTTACAGTTAACGTTTTATTTGCTATGCCATTTTTATACAATGTTTCATGGACGTTTAAATTTTGACGTAAAAACAATCGTTTTTTACTTAGGCTGACTTGAAATGTTCGGTGGTCCCGTCCTATATGTGACAAAATAAGAGATAGATTAATAAACGCTTGATTCTCAGAACGCAGGATGTACCACCAAACAAATTGCCAAAAGAATGTTATTTATTTAACATGTGCTACTGGCAGAACAAAAGCTCACTTATTTGCAGTTCATGATCTAACCATAGAAATCGGATTCCGCGGCACAGCTATTTTAATTACAATAGCTGGGCCGCGGAATCTGATTTCTATGGATCTAACGCTTTCATTGATGTAATTGTAGGACAGCCAGGGAATCGCGAGCCACACTCCTAAAAATGCTACTCTGTCCCTTTCTATCGGCAACAGGCAGATGTGATGTGTGACGTTACTATCAACTAGACGTAAACTTCATATTAAGCCATGTGCATGTCAACCGCTTAATTAATTACTATAGAGAAAGTATTTTCGATATAAACGAGAAAATTTGATTCAATTGACAAATACTTAAATTTTGCTCATGCTCGAAATGTGCGTCCCTTGTCTATTGCGATAGTTCTGCGCTATATTGTGATTAATACATTTATAGTTATATTTAAAGGCGTTTTTCAACAATAGTGTAATTTATATGCGATATTAATCAAATTGGTTTGAACGAACACTGTGGCCCGGTAGCTTGGGCACTTGGCACTCATACGACCTGAACTGGAGGAAAGGTCGCGGATCACTGGACTAGGGACCTTTCCACATTCTGAAAACGTGGTTGAATGAACAAACTCTAAGCTAGTAATCCGTTCATTTCTTTTCATACCTTTCATATTTTTAAGAAAAGACGGTGGTTGGATGGGTGGGTGTGCGGGCATGAATATCGGCATCTTTATTTCTTCTTTTCAGCCATCAAGCAAGCACCCTCCAAGAAGAAGTTGAAAACGCGACAGAGCAGCACAAGAGATAGTGAATTGGCACCTGACAGAGGTGAGTTATAGATCGGTAAACGACGTCAACACTGTTTGAGTGGAGCAATGAGCGTAAAACTATATCATGACCCTTTCATAAATAGCGTGTTCTAAAATAGAGTAGGTTAAAACTGTATTATTTGGACTATATTCTCACCAATTTTGCCAGGTTGCTTTTGGATAAAGTGTCTTGAAATGAGGTAATAGTAGTGTGGTTGCCTTAAGCTTATTACAGTAATCATTGATTAAAAAGCAAAATCTAAAATTTTCTGGTTCGATGATGTTATGTGATTCAGAAAGATTGTTGATTTCCTAGTTTGAAGTTTTCATTAATGAATCACTGAAAGTGATTAAATCTTTTTCAATGATTCAAGCATTAATGTGGCTTTCCTTTCGTTCCCTATTCAATATGTATAAATGCGAATTATGTCTCTGTGTGAACGCGATCGACCTCTTGGGAGTGAAATAGGCTGGTCAAAACCCAACACACACATACACACACACGCATGAATAATTTGAAATATTTTATTTGTGAACACCATTGATAGCCTCGTGAAATTCTGGGAATATGAATTCTGTAGTATAAGCGTTTGCTGCAATGTTACATCAATATATTGTAGAATGAGGCTCTCGCTGGAGAATTTGAATCTGGAAACAAGTATGCTTTGGATATTTAGTCATCGGTGACAGTTCTCGCATTCTAAGCAACCACGCAACTTTTTCGAGGAAACCTGTTGATCCATATGCCAAACTAAATATTTTGAATATATAAATACATCATTGATTTGATCAATACTGGCAATGAAAAGATTCTCAACATTTCTATATCATTTATTAATTTTTAATAATTTCATGCAATTTCCCTTCAAGTTGTTTTTCACGAAAATGTGATAAGGCCAGATGTGCATCACTCGGATTCTCTCTCTCATACCTCTCAAATTTCCCTTCATCTTTCCCGTCTCTCTCTATCATTTGTGCGGTCGCGGGTACTCCAATCTCCTTAGCAGTGAACTCACTCGGCAAGGAGCCTCCCACTCCGTATTACATAACTCTACTATTTCCACCGTCTATTCTTAGCCACAGCCACATATCTTGCCAGATTATTTTTGTTCATATAAATAGAGTACAATACATAAAAGTATGTTATTATGATTATTTATTGATTATTAGTTTTAGTCGTAACCAGTTACCAACCGTAACCATGGTATATGACATTGTAAAGTAGAGGCATCTGTTGATCAATTATTTGTTTTATAAAAGAATTCATATCTCCTATTTCTATGTTCACTTTACAGATGACGCTGTTGATGTGGAAAAGTAAGATATTCTCCCTTTGCGCATTACAAATCGACTTTTATTAATCAGTCTACATAGCTTTGTTTGTACATTCTTTTCAACTTTTTCTGTGTTAGTGGATTTCCCAATCAACCCTTTCCTGTGTTTGATAACGCCGAGCGCGGCCAATTCTATATTTAGTTTAAGTGTCAGTAAAATGTTTCCCAGTGTAAGTCAAAACGCAGCAAATTTAGCAGTCGAGTAGGTAAGCGGACAAACATGCATTCATATGAGGCATCATCGGCAAGAGAGAGTTCTTGTTAATATCGATTTATATATTCAACAAGCTACTTTTTGGCGACGCATTTTATAGTCGAGTGTTCCTGTATACTATTTTTATGTTCGGCAGAAAAATACAATAATTCCCAAATAATAAAAGAATCTCGCTCGACGAGTTTAAGATTCACTCTGTTAACTCGTTGAACTTTAAATAGATGCGCTTGGCGTCATGCGATATCGTCCTGTGTGCGTGTCTACGTGAGGTCTAAATTCACTGAGTAAGTCGCACGCTCTTAAGATTCTTATGGCTTGCCGGGAGGGAGAGTGCCGTGTTTATTGTCACAGGGATGCTTTTTACCTCTGAATTGTTTGGCGGTCAAATAGTCTTTTTTTAAAGTTACGTAATTATGGATTACGATTTACGAAGCTTTGTTGATCGGAACAAATACCTACGTTGCTTCGACAGTGGTGATCGTGAACCATTTGATGTCAATATTTTCCATTTAGACAGATTGTGTATAATCTGCTTTAATATTATGTACTTACTGTGTTTTTTTAGTTCTAGATCAAACGAAGAGAAATTTCAAGAAGCAGGTAATTTAATATTTCGACTTATTAAAAAAGTTAAGAAGTAGTTTTTTATTTTTCCGGGAAATTAATAGCGCATGCCACAATATTACCAAAAACTCCACTGGTGTAGCACGATCCTCAAGACCATAAACCTGACCGAATTCCATAAGATGAGAAGTCGGGCCAAGGTTGAGTAAGAGACGAACCGACAAAGCCACTAGTTTTGCGGAGTTTCGCCACTGGTGGGAATAAAATGAGAACTAAGAAGAAGTTGACTGCAGGAGCTCTCTCTCGTAAGGATAAATTGTCCTCCTATGGAAAAGTAGTACTTTTCCAACTTCAGGAAAATAATTATTGCCGACTAAAGCGGTTTGAGACAAACAGTAATAGCATTTGCGCTGCCTCCAACAGACTAAACACTGATTGGGAATTCCCAAAAGAAGTAGGAGAAAGTTGGGGTTGTCTCCGCGGGGATTCTACGTGACCTTGACCTACTTATGACGTACTACGCTCTGATTGAATGACCTACGTAATTTCGTCTACATGTATACAGTATGTAGTGTCTTTCTCGTTACAGACCCAAATGTGGATTCAAGAGAGGATGACAAGGAGGCATCGCCATCGACTGACCAAGTCTCGTTTGGAATTTGAGTGGGCCAAACACCCAGTCGACTCTAAAAGCACACAGGCATCATCATCGTCACCTCTTGGAAAAAATGTGCCCTATCGGACGTCAATATCTTGCAGACAGGATATTAGCCTCTTCTGGCATTCGTGATAGCGATGGATACACCAAATTTGTTTCCTATTTTTGAAAGATTTAGTAGTAGTATCCGTAGTATAATTATGAATTTAGCTCCAAGTAAATGTCACCGTTTGGTCCGCGTTGTATTTTGTATCTACTCTGTATATCTGTCCTGCCTTTAGTAATATTTGATTTGATTTGCGCCAGTGTTTCGCGGTTGGAGAATACTTTCTTATAAACTAAGCGGTGTTTGACTGCATTTTACTCACGGTCTCGGTTCATTTTTCTGCCACCACCCTTCGAACAAAATTCACGCGATGTTGTACGACTACTGCTGGTGCATTTAGCATTCCACACAAACAACTGTGCTGATTGGTCAGTCTAGTCAGTGACGTGTTCTTTGCCATTTGGACGACCTATATAATAATTGGGATGCACCAACTGAGCACGCCTAAATCTTTTTACTTTTTAGCAAGCATTTATTACACAACCCCTGACTTATTTATACATTTTATTATTTTGTGTATATTTTAGAATGTCTTAGGCGTTTTTTTGTAGAATTAGGAACTCCGTTATTTCAGCATATGTCGTCAAATTTTAGTTCCAAGATTTTATCTTTATAGGTGATTTGGAAATGTGTATTTTGCTTCCTTATTATAGTGTATATCTAGACTGATCTCGACTACTAACTACTTATCCCAGAGGGCCACAGCTGGTGCTAGATTTATTTATAACTTTGTGCGTCGACTGACCGCAACATTATTTGTAAAACTATAAAAAAATTCAAAATATGCAACTGGTGAAAATCTTACTAAACAGTGCATGAATAAACTCATTATCGTCGTGTTGTTTTACTGGAAATGACCTGATATATCAATGCTCATTTAGGTGTTTCCTTGAGAAAGACTGCAGTTCCAATTACAAGCGATTGAAATTGCTTAGCCAGTCTAATGCCATACATGTACTGTTAGTTACTGTCTCGAGTTTGTATAGCACCATGTCGATTAGTTCTTTTAAAAACCGCATTTTGAGAAAAATTATTTTTAGCTGGCCAAAGTTTCGAAGCGTCACTTCTATGAAGGCTCGCAGAAATTGATAAAGAGAACAAAAACTCCTATTTCAAGATGATCTCAATGATGATACAGAGGTTATTTCTCCTTCCAGTTTTCCCCTTTTTTGATCCTTTGTCAGGGCATCATGTACATCTTTTTTGTAGTAAGAATTTTTATTCATAATATTCACTTTATTCCTGTCTTCATTTAATCTCTACTGGCTAATACTGCCTTAGTTTGCTGAATTGAGTTGAGTTGTAGATCATCTATTTAAATTGTGTAACCCGTGCTTATTGCGGTCAGTCGGTGTAATTTGAGCAAAAGTTTGTACATTATCATGACTGTACGCCTTTCACCTAATTGTGAATGGTAAGAACGGCAATATACTAACCGCTTCAGACATGCAGGGCTCTCTGTGCATTCGATCTCTATGGGATTTTATTTCCCCTGTGTGAGTGGGAATTTGGATTAACGAACTGTCAATAAAATTATGCGAAGACGAATTATTTCTGCATTGAGGAAAATAATGTTTTATATATTTGCTAATCTATATAAATAAAAATGTAAATGTTCGTTTGTTCAAAATCTTAAATCTCTAAAAATTCTTCACCGAATGCTTTGAAATTTTAACTTAAATATTTTCGAATATATTCTAATACGCGCGAGTTTTTATATCAGCGGAAAAAGGATCGGGAAAGAGAGTGACATTCAGCGGGAAAGGATGGGGATGGAGAATGACAATCAACTGGAAAAGGATCGGCGTAGAGGGTGACAATCAACGGGAAAAGGATCGGGATAGAGAGTGACAATCAGCGGATAAAGGATCGGGATAGAGAGTGACAATCAACGGGAAAAGGATGGGGATAAAGAGTGTGCTTTTTCTTTTCTTTTTTTCCAATTAACCAGACTGATCCACAGCAACGAGTGGCCGGGTACAGCTATAGTATTTAAATAAAACGCTACGGACAGCTGAGAACCGCACGGAATGCAGTAAGGTGGTTGCGAGGTCATCTATGCATGGCGCCCCCGCGGGCAGCCAGACTACGGGTCACATAAAATTAAGTAAACTTTATGTTACAGGTGAAACTTTCACCGTACAGAAATGAAACCAAAGTTTCTCTTATACAGGTATATTTTATCCCTATAGCAGAGGATACCCGCGTTGCTGGGCAATAGAATAGATAACATCCCTAACCCTGCCATAGTCCTGTCCCCATTTTCGGGGGTGCCCTGCAACTTTTGTTTTATGAAATTTTCTGTGAGAGGCTTCCTTCTGCTCGAAACGGTCATTTCACACCGTTTTTAGTCTCCTCTATCTCAGAGGTCGACATCGCCCTCCTAGATGTTACCCGCAGGTTTGAGGGGGTTACCCATGCAAAGTTTCTGGTCGCTGGCACCAACGGTACGGCCGCCCACCCGAAACACACACACAGACAACTTGACAAAAAATATATATAAGACCACAGTAGAAGACGTGTCCTCTTGAAATGTAACCAATTGTTTCTTATAAATTCCGAGGTATACTACTCTCAAATTTGTTAGTAGTAAAATGAAACCGTATGATATTTTTTAAATATGGGATATACTGTAAGAAAAAAAGGAATAACATTATGATGCAATCATGTTTGGACGGTCATTTCGTCCTTTTTACTCTGCAAAAAAAGCGTTTTTCAGGCTCAAAAGGGTTTTTCAAAATGGTTTTTCAGCGTCGGCTGAATGTCGAATTTCAACGTTGAATTTATTTGGTCGCATCGACGTCGACTAAAAGACTAATTTCGACGACGAATCTAATACATCGAGTCATCGTCGAGTCAACATAGGATTAATCACTTAAATAAAAATAATTATTTATTCGAAAAATAGAATTATACTTAAAGTGAAAAGTTTTCAGATAATTTTTTTAAATCATCGCGAGACGGATGGCCGAACGAGATAAGGCGCGGACCAGCAGAAATTTGGATCGAGAGGACATGGGTTCGATCCCACCTCTGCCGAAAATACCTGAATTTCTACGATAGACATGAAATCAATTTTTCATGAATTTTTAAATCATGAATTTTAAATCAGTAGTACAGTAGGTGCCGCTAAATAATTAATAAACTATATTGAAAAGGGTTTTTCGTGAAAAACTATTTTAAAAATAGTCCGGCAGCCAAAATGCTAATTTTAGGGTGACCCTGACATGAAATACATATGAGAATTTTTATATTTTCTCATTATATAGGTTATGAATGTACGAAAACCGTTTTTTGCCAACCCAAAATCGTTGGGCAAATTTTTTTATTGGCCCTGGGCTTCTTTGACCATTTTTTAACCAAAAAATCGGAAAATTTAAAATTTCGAAATTATGCAATGTTGTACATCGTTAAAACCGTTTTTTCATACAGATTAAGAAACTGACAATGAATTGGTTAATATTGAGAGCTATATTTCCAGTTTAACAGGTTGGTGTGATTCACAAAAAGTTCGAAAAACTTGAAAAAACACGATTTTAGTCTTCATTATCTTCATCTTCTTCAACGTCCACTCTTTCGTCTTTGTCATCATCATTATCATCAGCATCAACAATGTTTCGCCAATTGTTCAAACAATCATTGTTTTCAAAGCAGTCACAAAACTCTGTGAGGGTATCCGTGCTTTGCTGCAGCTGCAAACTTGTGATTGCACTGGGAAGCTATAAGAGGACAACGTTGACAGGTTAATCGTTGAGTACTCTTTGGTGCCTAATAGAATTAGAACTTACTAGAGCAATTACATTTGGTGATTTTCAAAACTTCTTGTGGGGCAATTTCTGTGCCAGGAGGA